>NW_020869674.1:275594-280594 GCF_003789085.1 Penaeus vannamei | reverse complement strand
GCGCGGTGGCGGCGGAGAGAGTGGCGGAGCGGGAGCGGAATGGGCGGCGAGGGCGGTAGCGGCGGCGGCGGCGGTAGAGGTGGGTGCGTGGGGACGTCAGCGCCGCGAGGGACCTTCGCCCTTACCGCCAGTCCGCCGAAGGGTGATAAGGCTGTGTCGGGGTCGTTAGGTAACCCGGCCGCGACGAGCCCGGAGGCCGAGAGGTGCTCAAGATCGCTCCTTCGGTCCTTCGGGTTCCTTCGTGGTCGGTTCCTTCGGGTCCTTCGGGTTCCTTCGGTTCCTTCGGGTTCCTTCGGGTTCCTTCGGGTTTCTCTTCGAATTCTTCGGTTTCCTTGGGGTTCCTTCGGTTCCTTCGGATTCTTCGGGTTTCTTCGGGTGGAATTCCTTCGGGTTCCTTCGGTTCCTTCGCCTCGGTTCCTTCGGTCTTCGGATTTCCTCGGGTTCCTTCGGGTTCCTTCGGATTTTCCTTCGGGTTCCTTCGGGTTCTTCGAATTCTCTTGGTTCCTTCGGTCCTTCGATTTCCTCGGGTTTCCTTCGGGTTCCTTCGGGTTCCTTCGGGTTCTCTCGAATTCCTTCGGGTTCCTTCGGGTTCTTCGGTCGGTTCCTTCGGGTTCCTTCAGATTCCACGGTTCCTTAGGACTAGAGATCGTCCTCTAAACAGGTTTTTTATTTTCTTTCCGTCTGGGCGAAAGAAGGTGAGAAGGAAAGAGAAGAGAAGAGAGAGAGAGAAGTATAGAAAGGAAAATCCAAATGTCCTATGGTGAAAGACAGAGGAGAGAGAGAGAAAGAGAAAGAGAGAGAAGAGAAAGAAAGAGAGAGAGAGAGAAAGAAAGAGAGAGAGAAAAAGAAAGAGAGAGGAGAGAAAGAAGAGAGAGAGAAAGAGAGATAGAGAAAAAGAAAGAGAGAGAGATAGAGAGAAAAGAGAGAGAGATAGAGAAAAAGAAAGAAGAGAGAGAGAAAGAAAAGATAGAGATAGAGAGAAAGAAAGAGAGAGAGAGGAAAGAAAGAGAGAGAGAAGAAAGATAGAGGAGGAGAGAAAGAAAGAAGAGAGAGAGTGAGAAAGAGAGAGAGAGACGATTTCATTTCCTTTCCTCAGAACTGCCACATAAGCATCAATCTCAACCCTTCTTTTCACATGAAATCAAAAAGAAAAATGTAAAACCGGAATAAAATTAATATCCCATAAAAATATAAGACATTTTTAAAAATTATAGATTAATCTTCAATAAAATAAGATATATATCATTAATCTTTAATAAAATATAAATATATATCATTAATCTTTGATAAAAATATAAAATATAATATATTAATCTTCAATAAACTATAAATATATATATCATTAATCTTTAATAAAATATAAATATATATAATTAATCTTTAATAAAATATAAATATATATAATTAATCTTTTAAACTATAAATATATATCATTAATCTTCAATAAGATATAAATATATATCATTAATCGTTAATAAAAATATAAATATATATCATTAATCTTTAATAAAAATATAAATATATATTATTAATCTTTAATAAAAATATAGATATATAATCTTCAATAAATATATAATATAAATAATTGAATCTTCAATAAAAATATAAATATATATCGTTAATCTTTAATAAAAATATATAATATATTAATCTTCAATAAACTATTAAATATATAATATCATTAAGATAAAATGAAATCAAAAGACGAAAGAGTTGGTTACGACAAATTTAGTCACGACCAATAAATAATAAAGGTACAACGATCCCAATACATATTATAGCATTCCTTGGATTAAAAGATACATCCTGATTATTAAAGATTATCTTGTGGTGGAACAAAAAAAAAAAAAAAAAAAAAAAAAAAAAAAAAAAAAAAAAAAAAAAAGAGAGAGGGGAGGGGAGGGGGAGGATAAGGAGGAGGGGATGAGAGGAGGCAAAAAAAAAAAAAAAGGAGGATATATTATGTTCTTTGCGTCACGATCTCTTCATTGGCCATTCCACAGCTGATTATTCCCCCCCATCCCTACCTTCCCCCTCTTCTCACCCTTCCCTCTCTTCTTCCTTCCCTCCTTATCCTTCCTCTTCTCTGCTTTCGACGTTCTCCCATACGGCTTTATCCTCTTCTCTCTCTCTCTCCTGCTTCTCTGTCTCTCTGCTCTCTCTTCCCTCTCGCTCTCTCTCTCCTCTCTCTCTCTCTCTCTCTCTCACACACACACACACACACTCTCTCTCATCTTTCTGTTTCTGTTTCGTCTCTCTCGTGTCTCTCTTTCTCTTTTTCTCTCTTTCTCTGGTATTTTCTGTCTGTTTCTCTCATACTTCGTCTTTCTGTAGTCTCTCTTTTCTCTTCTTTTCTCTCTTTCTGTTTTGCTCTCTCTCTGTCTTCTTTCTCTTTTTCTCATGCTTTCTGCTCTTTTTCTCCTGCTCCCACCTCTCTCTTTCTTCAATTCCTGACCGCTTCTTCACTCACGTCCCCACTCTGCTTCACGGCCCTCCCTCCCCCCACTTCTTCCCTCTCGCGCCATAATATCCTCTTCTTCTTCCCCTCCAGCCTCCCTACCCCATACCGCTCCTCTCCCTATACCCCCCTTCTTCCACATACCCCTCCTCTCCTCCCCACCATCCCCCAATCGATATCCCTTGATTATCCCCTCACGACCACCTACCTCCCACCATCCACGCACTTCGACCCTATATATCACCTAATCCCCACCTTCCCCCTCCCCACCATCCCCTCCTACCTCCCCCCCTCTCCCCACCGTTCCCCCCCTCGCTCGCCCACCTTCCCCCTCCTCGCCCTCCTTCCCCACCTATAATCCCCTCCTACCCATCCCCACCTTCCTCCTCGCCCCGCCTCATCCCATCTTCCACCTTCCGCCACCTCCCGCCTCCCATCACCTCCCTCCCCACCTTCCCCTTCCTCCACTTCGCCACTTCCTTCACCTTCCCCATCGCCTCCCCCACCTTCCCCGACTTTCCCCGCCACCTTTAAGCCACCTCCCCACTCCCATAACCAACCCACCATTCCCGACCTCTCTCCTACCTCATATCTTCCCACCTCTCCACTTCGCTCCCCCCCCACTCCCCCCCCTCCCCCACCTTCCCCACCTCCCCACTTCCCCGCCTCCCACACCACCCTAATAGTTCATGCAGCCCATAAGAGCCTCGGAACCCACTCATGGGTATCAGTCACAGCTGCAAAGAGTTATTGCTGATGAGATGAGAACATGACATTGAATAATTGCACTGTTATTGCAACAGGGGTCGCATCATCTCAGAGTGTCGTCTGATACGCATCCTTATAAGGAATGTCCATTGATTTTTATTTAGTTATTTTATTTATTTTTTATTTTTTTTTATTATTATTTATTTTTTTTATTATTATTAATTTTTTTTTTTTTTTTTTTTTTTTTAATAGATAAGACGTGGTCATCGCAATGAGCCCGATAGACTTGTAAATGAAAGATCTTTCCGAAGAAATTATTAAATACTCGCTTTGGTGATTCTCTCAAAAAAAAAAGAAAAAGAAAAGAAAAAAAACTATAAGGCGGTCTTCCATCCCTACCGCCTTCTTCGCCTCCCCTCCCCCCTCCACTCCTTCGCCCCCCAACCCTCCACTCCTTCTTCGCCTCCCCCCTTCCCTTCCCCCTCCCCCTTCCCCTCACTCCACCCTTCTTCACCTCCCACCACCACCAACCCTTTCATCACCTCCCCCCCTGCCACCCCTTCTTCACCCCTCCCCCCCCACCCCTTCTTCGCCCCCCCAACCCCCTTCTTCCCCCCCCTTCTTCGCTTCCCCCACCCCCCACCTCTTCGCTTCCCCACACCCCACCCCGTCCCCTCCCCCTCCCCACCCACCCCACCTCCCCCACCCCCCCCACACTCCATCCTTCAACTCCTCCCACCCCACCCCACCCCACCCAATCTCTACCTCCTCCCCCACCCCACCGCCATCTTAACCTCCCTTTCCCCACCCAAACCCATCTTAACCTCACCCCACCCCATCTTAACCTCCCCACCCCCACCATCTTAACCTCCCCCCACCCCACCCCCACCCCCACCCCACCCCAGTGACAACACGGCGTGCAACTGGCGAAAGCGTGATCCCAGTGATTCACTCTATCCAGGACAACCGCCTATTACACCGCCGGGAGAAGCACTTTCTCCCGCTGTTCCTTGTCCTGCCAGCGTCTTTCGGGAGGAAAAAGGGGGTAGGGGTGAGGAGAGAGGAGAGGAGAAGAGAGGGAAGAGGAAGAGGAGAGAGGAGAGAGGGAAAAGGAGAGGGAGAGAGAGGGGAGAGGAAGGGGGAGAGAAGAGAAGATAGAGGGAGGAGGGAAAAGGAGAGAAGAGAGAGGGAGAGGGAAGAGGAGAAGGGAGGGAGGGAGGAAAGAGGAGAGAGAGAAGAGAGAGGGAAAAGGAGAGAGAGAGATGACGAAAGGAGAGAGGAGAGAGAAGAGAAGAGAGAAGGAAAGGAGAGAGGAGAGAGAAGAGAAGAGAGAGGGAGAGGGAAGAGGGAAAAGGAGAGAGAAGAGAAGAGAGAGGGAAGAGGGAAAGGGAGAGAGAAGAGAGGAGGGAAGAGGAAGAGGGAAGAGAGGAGGGAAAAGGAGAGAGGAGAAAGAACAGAGAGGGAAGAGAGAAGATAGGGGTGAGGAGATAGAAGAGAAGAGAGAAGATAAGAGGTAAAAGGAGATAGGAGAGAGAAGAGAAGAGAAGAGGAAGAGGAAAAGGAGAGAGGAGATAGGGGGAAGTTAAAGTCTAAGGAGATTGCTGAGATTTTTTTTTTTTTCGTCTCATGAAGGTGCAGAGAGGTTGGAGGTTTTCTTAACTATAATACCTTTAATGTGTGTGTGTGTGTGTGTGTGTGTGTGTGTGTGTGTGTGTGTGTGTGTGTGTGGTGTGTGTGTGTGTGTGTGTGTGTGGTGTGTGTGTGTGTGTGTGTGTGTGCCTGTGTGTGATGTGTGTGCCTGTGTATGTGTGTGTGTGTGTGTGTGTGTGTGTGT
>NW_020869674.1:243094-270594 GCF_003789085.1 Penaeus vannamei | reverse complement strand
AATATTTTATTTTGATTGATAAGGTTGTATGAAATAAATACACAACACTTACATGCGCGCTTACCTTAATGTAAAGAGAAACTATGAAGATTTAACAAATAATGTATACTCAATCATATAACATCATCAACTTTAACAATATAATAGTTACTATGGTTTTATTTAGACTATAGTAAAAAAAAGAAAATAAATTAGATGAAATATTATAGTAGGTGTTGTATGAGTTGTAGTGTGTGGATTGATATGATAGTGTGTTGTATTGATTAAGTATGGTTTAGTGTGGTTAGGTTGTTGTATGTATGTGTATTGATTTGTATATTGTAATAGGTGGTGATGATAATAATATAGAGTAGATTAGAGTGGTGTTGTGGGCTGATAGCCGAATTTGCTGGTGTGCGTTGTTCTGCTCAGATATTACTGAGATGCTTTAATAAATTGATTATTCTATACTATTACTATCTATCTATATCTTCAACCATACTCTTACTCTTCTCTATTCATCTTCTCTTCTTCTATCCTATATATGTTGTAGTGATAGTATGAGTTTAGCGTATGGTTGAGTTAATAATATTTATATTACTACACATTTATTTAAATATATATATAATACATATATATACATAATATGCTTATTATTTAATATATTAATTTATAATTTTATATTATTGTATTAATATATTAATCAAATATATAATCTCTCTATGACTGTTCTGTACTCTCTTCATTCATCTATTTTATCTCTATTTCTCACTTAATTTCGCTCTCTTCTCACTACTATCATTTCTTTAACTTATCCTAGCTCCTCTCCTATATTCATCTTGGCCTTTAAGTTTTAATCACGCAAAATGATGATATATTGAGCTCTACTAAATGCACTTTCTTTTACATACACAAATTCACAAAACAATATTTTCTGCGTACACTATAAATTAAGTTCACGGTTCAGCCAATTGCAATTCAGAAATCATATATCAAATTGTAACTGATAGTTAACTCGAATTTGTCATACCTTGTGTCATAAGAAATTAGACATGCACTGGGTCTTCCTATTTGTCTCGCCTTACTAATTGATAGTTAAATAAGACTAACTATCCAGATAATTCACGCACGCGTTTGCTATATCAACCAGGACACAGCACACCATGTTGGTAAATTATATATATATATATATATATATATATTATATAATATATATTATTATATATATCAATATATATATTATAATATAAATACACATATATATACAAATGTATAGTAATGTGTTGTCCCCTGTCAAGAAACGGAAATGAACATTAGGGTAGTAATATTAATGACAGTAATAAAGTAAATAATCATAAAATGCTTTTGAGTAATACTGATAACAAAAGTGCCAGTTATAACGAAAATAATTATAGTAATACAGATGATCATCTATTACATCATATATTGCTACAGTTGCTAACAAAAATGAATGGATGATTTGTGATAAATGAACAAAATAATGGATGATGACGATGAAAGATAAGATGATAAATGAACTATATTTTGTCCAAAAGGTCAAATCATAATAATTTATAATTTGGATTAATATGATATTAATTGGAATAATGATAATTATTATGGAATAACAGTTAATGGAATATTGAATAAATGATAATACTGGGCTACTACTAACAAAATAATATAACAACAACACAAACAGAAAACGAATAATGATAAATAAACAATAGTAATAAATGATAATAATAAAATGGATGGATAATGATAACAATGAAATGAAAATAATAATGAAAATTCATGGGATAACAACAAAAAATTAACAATAATAAATAATAATATTAGTATAATAATAAAATATAAATAATATAATAATAAATAATTATAAAATAATAATAATAATAATAATAATAAATAATATAAATAAATAATTAAATAATTAAATAATATTTTAATAATAATCATAATAAATAATAATTAATATGATGATGATAATATACTACTATACGATTGATGGAATTAAATAGAAGGAATATGGAAATAATAGAAATAACAAAGATAAATGATAATAATAAAAAAAACACCCAATTTTCTCATCATCACTATCAATCTCAATAATTAGGATATAAAGATAATAGAAATAAACATAATGATAATGAAATAATAATAAAAAAACATTATCAACATTTCCACAATCATCATTCAAATCTATCATCATCACCATCATGCAAAGAATCTCTGCAACACATATGACAATCTATTGAAAAAAGAATTTAAACCAAGAAATAAAATCCAAAAATACAACCCGGCCCGGCACTCGGTTCCTGGAAATAAAATGCCAACCAACAAGAAATTATTTCTGTTTGTTTTTGACTTCGTTGTTTGTTTTTTGTTACTGTTTATTTGTTTTTGTTATTGGTTTGTTTTTGGTTATTATTGTCATTGGTGGATTGGGTTGTTAACCTTTGAAATCGTTTTCCTTGGTCGCCTGTTTTTGGTTGTGTGTTGTTTTGTTGTTTTTCGGGTTAATGTTTATTGTTTTGGTTTTTATTAATTGTTTCATTGTGGGTTTATTTCTTTGAATCGGGTCTTTTGTCCGGCTGTTGTTGGTTTGTTGGGTTTGTTGGTTTTATCGTTAATGTTTTGTTTTGTTATTATTGTCATTGGTGTTTATTTTCTTGATCGTTCTATTGTCGCTGTTGGTTGTTGGTTGTTGTTGTTATCGTTAATGTTAATTGTTTGTTATTATTGGTCATTGGTGTTTTATTTTCTTGGTCGTTCTTGCCGTTGGTTGTTTTGGTTGTTGTTTATCGGTTATGGTTTTATTGTTTTTGTAATTGGGTTTTTTGTTATTTATTGTCCCATTGGTGTTTTATTTCTTGGTCGTCTTGGGTTTTGTTGTTTGTTTTGAATTCGGGGTTGTTTGTTTTGTTACTTGTTATTGTTTATTGTTTTTGTTTTTGTTATTGTTTGTGTTATTATTGTCATTGGTGTTATTTTCTTGATCGTTCTTGCCGTTGTTGTTGTTGTTATCGTTAATGTTTTTGTTTTTTTTTTTATTGTTTTTGTTATTATTGTCATTTTTCTTGATCGTTCTTTGTCGTTTCTTTTTGTTGTTGTTGTCGTCGTAATTTTGTTGTTGTTGTTGTTTTTTGTTGTTGTTGTCGCTGTTGTTGTTTGTCGTTGTTGTTGTTGTATCGATTTATAGTGTCCGTTATCACTATTAATTTTTCAGGAGTGTTGTATTTTTATATTGTTTATATCATTATCAATGGCTGTCATTATTACCATCGATTTTATTGTCCGTGTTGCTTATTTATTATCATTGTTATTATTATTGTTTATTATCAAACATCACTATTATTAGGTAGTATCATAATCACTGTTATTATCATTTATAGGCATTTTTTTGTCACCATTATTGCTATTGTTATCAGTAGCATAACTGTCATTTTGATTATTATATTCATTGTCATTGTTATTGTCATTATTTTCATTACTATTATTATTCCCAATATTAGTCCTATATTATTACTATTTATTATTATACTATTATTATTATTATTATTACTATTATTATTTATTATATTATTATTATTTATTATTATTACTATTATTATTAATTATCATTATTGTTATCATTATAATCATTATTATTATCATTACCATTATTATTTTTATTAATATTATCATTATCATTATTGTTAATATTATCCGTATTATTATCCTCATTATCATTATTACTGTTACTATTGCTATCATTGATATTATATTAATTATTGTCATCACCATTAGCATCACCATTATTATGATTATATATTTTTTTTTACTATTTGAAATTATGATCATTATTATCACTGAATGCTAGCAGATAATTACAGCAATCCATTATTAACACAATTATCATTATCCCTGTTAGTATTCTGTCATAATCTTTATAATTAGAACAGTATGCATTATTCAGATAATCATCATTATTTCTACTTCTTCCTTTGCAACAAATGCAATATCATAAATATTTTCCGTTTACTTGAAATCTCATATTTATTTCTTAATTTTTTTTTCCCTGAAATACCATGATACTAAAACACTAGAATACGTTAATGAAGACAGAGATATTGATAGAATGGTTATCAATCATAATTGCGCTGGCTGTTGTGGTGATAAGAATATAATTAAAAGTTATAAACATCAAGAGGAAAGTGATTTTTAGAAAAAAAAATTTCTTCATTGTATGTATGCACTCACACACACTATCTATTATATATATATATATATATATATATATATATATATATATATATATATATAATATAGATATTAATATATATATATATATATATATATATATATATATATTATATATATATATATATATATATATATTATATTAGTATATATTCAATATATTCTATTATAATGTGTGTGCGTCCTACAAATTTTATATACATGAAGTAAAAAGCAACAGCAGCAAATAATAATAAAGATTTTATAATATAACAACAATAATAGAATATTATGGATAATAATACACTAATAATAGGATGTTATAATACAATGATTGTATAATGATAATGATAATGATAATATTAGCAACAATAATGAAATTGATAATATTAGCATAATGATTAATAATAATAATATGGTTACCATAAAATAATGATAATAAAAGCAACAACAACAAACAAAGCCAAAAACAACAACATGAAATATACAACCACAACAACACCACCCAAACAACACCGACCCAGCACAACACACAAACCAACACAACATTTTTCGAAATTAAAAAAAACTTTTAACCCAGCTTTGTCCTCTGACTCTACCGCTCCGCTGGCCGCCATTTTTGCACCTTCACGGTTCCCCCTTCTCTTGTCAGCGCCGGATTTCGGGTGCAGAGAGGCGGGTTGCAATGGGAGGGTTTTGCCAGAAGGGTTAAGATGGTGTTGGGGTGGGTGTGGGGTGGGTGTGGGTGGGTGTGGTGGGTTGTGTTTATATGCGGGTATCTGTATGTGGATGTGTGTGGGTATTGGGAGGGAATGGAGGGGGTGAGGCGGGAAGGGAAAGAAGGGGAGAGAGGGAGAATGAGAAGGAGAAGAGAGAGAATGAGAGAGATAGGGAAAGAAAGAGAGAAAGAGAGAGAAGAAGAAGAGAGGAAGAAGAGAGAAGAGGAGAGAGAGAGAGAGAAGAGAGAAGAGAGAGAAGAAGAGAAAAGAAAAAAAACACCGTTGTCTTACCTCCCCATCAAAAAAAAAAATGAAAAAAAAATAACACGAAATAAAAAAGACCTTTTCCCTTTAAATACATAAATATAAATAATAAATTCATATAACGACCTTTAACAATAACAATCCGAAGGCTGAAATATTTTTGAAATTTGTGTTTGTTTTTGTGTGTGTTATTAATAGTATCATTCTTATATTATTACCGTTACAATTCTATTTTCATCATTATCATCATTATTTTCATGATCTTTTCTTACTCTTGAATAATTCCCATCAATCATCATCTCTCTATCCCTCTATCCCCTCAATCCATCATTATCATTTCTATTATCGATATGTCTATCATTTTCATTTAAATCACCAGCATGCTTATCAAATATCATCGTTATTCTTAGATTTCTCCAACCTTATTCTAATTACCATCATCAACATTAGTAAAATAGCCTTAAATGTGTAGCTATGACTTTCATGAAATTTTTGATAATGTTATTGTCGTTAATTTCTTGGATTCTTCCCTCCATGTTTGGCATAGTAGTGGACGCGGCACATAATAAAGGGTTAGATTTTAAAGCATCGAAACAAAGGATACAGTACATACATATATATATATGTATGTATGGAATACATACATACATACATATATATATATATATATATATATATAATATATATAATATATATATATATATATATAAATGCATATGCATACATATATACATATATGTATATATACCCCTGTTGTTTATATGTATATATATATATATATATATATAATATATATATATATATATATATATATATATTATATATATAATATATATATATATTATATATATATATATATATATATATATATATATACATATATATATATATATATATATATATATATATATATATATATACATATATATACATACATAAATACACCCACCCACAGTATATTTGTATGTATACGTGCAGGTAGATGCCGCGTTCCTGTAGCTGCAGTTGTCCATACATAATGCTAAGAAGTCTTGACGCTGAGCCGCCTCGAGGAGAGAGTCGAGGGCCAGAGACAAAGCGCAGGGATCTCGAGGACGACTTACTACCACTTGAGCGCCTCGTGGGTCCAAGAAAGACGCTGGCGATTAGGGCATGTCTTGGCTCCGGTCGGGGAAGTCCTGTTATCTTTCTTTTTATTCTTTTCTTCTTTTTTTCTTTTCTTTCTTCCTGTTCTCATTCTTCCTGTTATCTTTCTTTTATTCTTCTTCATTTGTTCTCATTCTTCCTGTTATCTTTTTTATTCTTCTTCAATTTTTTTCTTGTTCTTCTTCTCATTCTTCTTTGTCTGATTCTTTTTCTTTCTTTTTTTTGTTCTTTTTCTTCTTTTTTTTCTTCTTCCTTCCTCCTCTCTTCCCTCATCCTTTCTTCTTCTTCTTCTTTTCTTCCTCTTTCCTTTTCTTCTTCTTCTTCCTCTTTTTCCTCTTTTCTTCTTTCTTCTTCCTCTTGTTTCCTTTTCCCTTCTTCTTTTTTCCTCTTTCTTTTCTTCTTCTTCTTCTTCTCTTTCCTTTTCTTCTTCCTTCTTCCTCTTTCCTTTTTCTTTTCTTCTTCTTCCCTCTTCCTTCTTCTTCCTTTCCCTTTTTCCTCCTCCTCCCTTTTCCTCCTCCCTTCTCCTCCTTCTTCTCCTTCTTCTTCCTTTCTTCTTCTTTCTTCTTTTCTTCTTCTTCTTCTTCCTTCTTCTTCTTCTTCTTCTTCTTCTTCTTCTCTTCTTCTTTCTTCTTCTTCTTCTTCTTCTTCTTCTTTCTTTTTTCTTCCTTCTTTCTTCTTCTTCTACTTCCTCTCATTGAGAATAAACCATCGAATTTTTTTCTCCGTTTTCTTTTGCTATCAATATGTTTTAGTCTTCTCCTTCTCCCTTTCTCCTCCCTCCTTCTCCTTCTCTTCTTCTCCCTTCTTCTTCTTCTCATTACAGAATAACCCATCAATCTTTTTTCTCCCTTTTTCTTCCTTTTTCTTTCGTTATCAACATGTTTACTCTCCTTATTTGAAAGCGTTTTGGAAAGACCTAATTTTGAAAACCGCGCGCATTGCCAGTGGAATCACAACGGAGGAGATTCATGCGACGAAAATCGATCGTGTCTTTGAGATGAAGTGACGGAGCTGTTTTGTTCCTCCTTTTTTCTTCCTCCTTGAGTGCCAGTGCTGTTCTTGTGGCTGTTGAAGTGTCTTTGAGATGAAGGGATGATGGTTTATTCTAAAAGCTGTCCGTTCCTCCATTTTTCTTCCTCATTGGGTGCCATTGTGTTCATGTGGCTGTTGAATTATGATCTGTTATTAAATCTATTGTTGATATTGATATTGTTCTCTCTCTTTCCCGCTGTTATTTTTTAAATTCCTTTGTTGTTTTTGTTAATGTTATTCAACAATTATTATTATCATTCAGTCATTAAATGTTTATTATTNTGTGTGTGTGTGTGTGTGTGTGTGTGTGTGTGTGTGTGTGTGAGATAGAGAGATATTGAGATAGATAGATTGAGAGATATTGAGATAGATAGATATATTGAGACAGGTAGATTGAGAGATATTGAGATAAAGATATATTGAGATAGTTAGATAGAGATATTGAGACAGATAGATTCAGAGAGATTGAGATAGATTGAGAGATATTGAGATAGGTAGATAGAGAGATGTTGAAATAGATAGATTGGAAGATGTTGAAATAGAGAGATTGATAGATGTTGAAATAGACAGTTTGATAGATGTTGAAATAAAGAGATTGAGGGAGATTGAGACAGTGAGATTGAGTGAGTGCTTGAATGTTTTTGTAAATGTATGTTGTTAAAGTGTTTTACTGTTCTAAATCTAAAGTTCATTTCAACAGGCCTAAGGGAAGACAATGACAAAGAATAAATAGATTTTTTGAGGCTTTTGTTGTAAACTAATAAACTAATATATTTTTCATGTACATGTATATATGTAAGATTTTGAGAAAATTAAAAGTTGAAATTTTATTTTTCTTCATCACTTGAGGTGCTTTTATACTTATCCACAGTGTGTTTGTCACAATATTTTCTTGCACAATATTCTTCGTATAATGAAGTGAACAGAGAGGAAGTGCAGAACTTTTGCTTTAAACCTTTTGAATATATTATCCTTTTTTTTTTCTTTTTTTGTCATGAAAAAAACACTTTTTTATGTGTATATTTTCATTGATTGATGGCTTTGTGCGAGGTGATGGATAGAATTGTTGATAGAAAGTTTAGTCATTTCTTTACTTTCCCCTCCCCCCCCACCCCCACCCTGCTTGGTAAAGAAAAAGAAAAAGAAAAAATATATATAGGCTCTTTATATCATGGAGGAGATCAGTGTCATGAAGGGGCTGCTCCTTTGAATTTGAATGTGGAGTCCTGTAATTGCCCTTCGTAGCCTTGAATACCTGAGTGAGGATTTACGTGTCCGTTATCCTGCCCTAATGCCCCTTTGCATTTTTGTTGTTGTTGTTGTTGTTCTTTTTATGGATTTTTTCTTTTTCTGTGATTGTAATAATGCAAATGATAATGATGGTAACAGTGGTAATGTTGATATTGCTGTTATTATTATTATTATTATTATTATTAATAATAATAATAATAATAATAATAATAACAGTGATAATAACAATAATAACAATAACAATAATAATAATGATAATAACAACGACAATAATAATAATAATAATAATAATAACAACGATAATAATAATAATAATAATAATAATCATAATAATCATAATAATAATAATAATAATAATAACAATATTAATATTAATAATAATAATAATAATAATAATCATAATAATCATAATAATAATAATAATAATAATAACAATATTAATATTAATAATAATAATAATAATAATAATAACAGTGATAATAACAATAATAACAATAACAATAACAATAACAATGATAATAACAATAACAATGATGATGATGATGATGATGATGATGGTGGCAATAATGACAAAATTAAAAGTAATAATATCAAAAGTAATAATAACAATAATAATAATAATAATAAAAATAATAATAATAATAATAATAATAGCAATAATAATAGCAATAACAATAACAATAACAATAACAATAATAATGATAATAATAATGATATTAATAATGATATTAATAATGATAATGATAATAATAACAGTAACAATAACAATAATAACAATAACAATAACAATAACAATGATAATAACAATAACAATGATGATGATGATGATGATGATGATGATGATGATGATGGTGGCAATAATGACAAAATTAAAAGTAATAATATCAAAAGTAATAATAACAATAATAATAATAATAATAAAAATAATAATAATAATAATAATAATAACAATAATAACAATAACAATAATAATAATTATGATCATATTATTATTATTATTATTATTATTATTAATATTAATATTGTTATCATTATTATTATTATTGTTGTCCTTTTTTGTTGTTATTGTTGTTATTATTATTATCATTATCATTGTTGATTACTGTCTTTATCATGGACATTTATTTTATTTATTTTTTGTTCAATATCTGTTATTTTTTAATGTTGGCATTATAGTGCTAGTGAGACTTGGAATTAACAATCCCTAATGCTTTAGTTTGGTCTCCCCCTTGTTTGTACTTGAAAATCTATTTATCTATTTATTAATTTGTTCTGCATAATGAAGTAATAGTTTTTGGGATCTCTCTCCTTCCTTGTGTTTAGATCTTTTGCCAAAAGTAAGAAGTGTGACTAGATCTGGTGCCAAGAGTAAGAAGTGCTGTAGGATCTCTCTGTTCCCTTCACATACCTGCTTCCTCTTGTCTCAGTCAGTGTTTCTCCCAGTAGTGTGAGACCTTTGAAGTTATCTTTTTTCTCTTATTGATAAAAAAGGGACATTGAGTGAATGCAGTCTTTAGCCAGACAAGTAGTAGAGAGCCCATTTTCCTGTTCGGGTAGTGGGTCCCGGCAGCTACTGACCGGTTTGAAGCATTCATTACCCTGATGACTCCCTTTGTTGCCACTGAACCTAGGTAAATGATCTCTAATTGAACAGGAAGGATCTTTCATTCTAAGTGATGTACATTAATATTAACTATTTGTTTTTGTCCCTGCCAACCTCTCACTTAAACATGTGGGAGGTTGAACATATTTTGCAACAAGATGATGTAGTTACTAGCCAATTTAATATTGCTCTATATAATATGTCCTACTGGTGCCACACTTCAGACGGTGTATCTTGTAGGAATAGAAGGGCTGTCAAGCCTGAGAGCCAACCAATTGCTTCAGTTATAAGCAGGTTGAATTTTCAACAAGAGAAGATTGCCCAATGTTTACCAATATCAGCATATTTTTGTTACCCTATTTTTGAAACAAATAAATTATATAAATATTTATATATATATATTTTAAACTACATTGGCCCTCACAAGGCTAATGGAAGATTCCTTATTCTTTGTATTTTTTCCTATTATAACCAGGATAATCCACAATTCCAAATGTTTCTCAAGTGAGGCCATTGATTTAAGATTTTGTCTTCATGTCTCTCTCTCTCTCTCTCTCTCTCTCTCTCTCTNTTTTTTTCTTCTCTTTCCTTCTTTTTTTTTTTTTCTTTACCTTCCCTCTTCTCTCTCACTTTTTCCTCTTTTTTTTCTTCTTTTTTTTTTTTTTTTTTTTTTTTTTTTTAGCATGACTTTTTTTTCCACTTTTTTTCGGAAGGGAGATTAGGCCCGCCCTTTATCTTTTCCTTCGCTTCCCATTTATTCTCTCTTTCTCCGTCTTTTGTTTCCGTTTCTCTGTTTCTTGCCGTTTCTCGCTGTCCAGTCTGGCTGTCTATCTGTCTTTTCTGTCTGTCGCGTTGTTGTCTATCTGTCTCTGTCTGTTCTGCGTCTTGTCTGTTTCTGTTCACGTCTCTGTCTTGTCTGTCTGTCATCTGGTCCGTCCACGTCTGTTGTCTATCTGCTTGTCCATCTCTCTGTCGGATTTGATATTAATGGTAATGATGATAACAGTAGCGATAATCATAACAATGATAATAAATATACATATTGCCATTATCATTACTCTTATAATTATTATTACTATTACTATATCTCTAATATTATTATCATCATTAGTGCTGTTATTATCATTACTATCATTATCATTCTTATCAATAACAACGACACAAAACAACAACAACAACATCAATAAATAATAATAGAAGTGACAGTAATACTTGATGATGATGATGATGATTGATGATGATTGATGATGGATGATGATGATGATGATGAGGGAGAAGAGAGGAGGAGGAGGAGGATAATAATAATAATAATACAACAAGAATAACAATATCAATAATAATAATAATAATAATAACAGTGATAATAACAACAACAAAAACAATAATAATAACACTTACAATAATGATAACAATAATAATAATAATAATAATAATAATAATAATAATAAAAATAATAGCAAAAACAGTTATCATAATTGTGATAATAATAGTAACAAAAATAATAAGTAATAATGGTAATACTCTCTCTCTCTCTCTCTCTCTCTCTCTCTCTCTCTCTCTCTCTCTCTCTCTCTCTCTCTCTCTCTCTCTCTCTCTCTCTCTCTCTCTCTCTCTCTCTCTCTCTCTCCCTTACAGCTTATCCATTTTTATCTGAATTATCAATAATCAATCAAGTTCTGTTACTTTTTTTTAATTAGTTCCAAGGATGATCTGGCTGTATTTTGCTAATTACCCTAATTTTTCCTTTTGATATTCATAACTGATTAGTCTTGTATAATTATCTTCTTCTCATTGATTTGTTTCGCCAAATGGAGCGCACACACACACACACACATATGTGTGTGTGTGTGTGTGTATGTACACACATATATATGTCTGTATGTATATACACACACAAAAAGAGAAAGACAGTCACACACAGAGAGCAAGAGAGTGAGAGAGCGAGAGAGAGATTTGTCAAAGAGGAAAAAGCAAAAGATAAAAAGATAACTGCACGTTCCACATGAGGAAGAAATGAATAGAAAAATCAATACATTCAGAACATGAATGTGTTCACTTTTCTCCCGCTTTCCCAACACAGAGAGAGAGAGAGAGAGAGAGAGAGAGAGAGAGAGAGAGAGAGAGAGAGAGAGAGAGAGAGAGAGAGAGAGAGAGAGAGAGAGAGAGAGAGAGAGAGAGAGAGAGAGAGAGAGAGAGAGAGAGAGAGAGAGAGAGAGAGAGAGAGAGAGAGAGAGAGAGAGAGAGAGAGAGAAGAGAGAGAGAGAGGGAGAGAGAGAGAGAGAGAGAGAGAGAGAGAGAGAGAGAGGGAGAGAGAGAGAGAGAGAGAGAGAGAGAGAAGAGAGAGAGAGAGAGAGAGAGAGAGAGAGAGAGAGAGAGGAGAAGAGAGAGAGAGAGAGGAGAGAGAGAGAGAGAGAGAGAGAGAGAAAGAAAGAAAGAAAGAGAGAAGAGAGAAGAGAGAGAAGAAAGAGAGAGAGAGATAAAGACAGAGAGAGAGAGAGATAAAAATAGAAAAGAGAGAATATATAAAGACAGAGAGAGAGAGATAAAAATAGAAAAGAGAGAGAAAAATAGAAAGACAAAAAGAGAAAGAAGAAAAAAAACACGGAAATAGATAATCAAATAACCCCAATAAATGAGGGAGAGAGACATAATGCGAAAGATAAACAAACACGAGGACAGACAGCGAGCGGGATAGCCGAGAGAGGGAAGAGGAAAAAAAAGGAAAACGAAACAAAGAAAGAAATGGAAAAGAGGAGGAAAAAAGTTAAAAAAGAGAAAAATGGAAAAGAAGAGAAAAAATATAGAGAATAGAAAAAAAGAAAAAAAAGTAATAAAAGGAAAACGAAAAAGAGAAAAAATGGAAAAGAAGAGAAAAAAATGAAGAGAAAAGAAAAAAGAAAAATATAATGAAAGGAAAACGAAAAAAAGAGAAAAAATCCAAATCAAAGGCCAGCGGCGAGGGAAGCAATTGCGGGACGACTAGATGGCAACACTTACAAAGACATAGATGCACGTAGTATGAACTCCCCCCCGCCCCCCCCCCTCCCCCCCATCCCTAACCCCCTCTCCCTACCACGTGTCAATCGCCTCACCTTAAATAAATAAATACGCATAGAAAAATGGGTAGAGACAAATGGATAAAACAACTGACGTAAAAAAATGATATAAAACGCTCTCTCTCTCTCTCTCTCTCTCTCTCTCTCTCTCTCTCTCTATATATATATATATATATATATATATATATATATATATATATTTACATATATATACATATATGTGTGTGTGTGTGTGTATGTGTGTGCGTGTGTATGTGTATATGTGTGTATATGTGTGTCTGTGCGTGCGTGCGTGCGTACGTGCATGTGTGCGTCCGTGTGTCTACAGAAAAAAACGTACAAGCAAAAGCCCCCTCCCCCTCCCCCTCCAGCACGTGTCCCCGGGCGCGGCCGCGGGGGCGCCGCGAACAGCAATTAGGGCCATTTTTAGGGCGGGTTTCGTGGGCGTGACACAGGCCAGGGCGGCGGAGGTCAAAGGACTGTCAACATGAGTGTGTGCTCTGTGACGTCGGTGGTGATGATGGTGGTGACAATAATGATGGTAAGGATGAGAGTGATAATGATACTCATAATGATACTGATACTAAGGGTGATGATGCTGATGGTGACTGTGATGGTGATTATGGTGACTGCATTAATGGTGATGGTGATTGTGATGTTGATAACGGTAATGGTGATTGTGATAATGGTGATGGTGACTACTGGTAATAATGGTGATGGCGATGGCGATATGATGGTGATGATTATGATACAGATATTGAAGTTGACATTGATATTGAGAGATGCTATTGTTGTCTGTGCTGATGCCAATAGTAATAATAGTCTTTTTTCTGAATTCAAAGAAAAAAAGGACTAACACTATCGGCAAAATCAATTCGGTAATAAAACCAAACAATAACAATGACAGCAACCAACAACAACAACAACAGAGGCAGGGAGACAGAGAACTCCCACCAGCTATAAATACCGAGTCATTATCTGCGACTATCTGTGTTGGCTGCTACGGGTCCCTGCGGCGCTGTGAAGGCTTCTACCGTAAAAATGTAACGTTATTCAGAAAACTTTGGAGCGTGGATGCCAGATGGGGAAGGGAAAGGCGTGTGGTACATGTTGTCTACAAGGGACGCTAATACTGGCGTAAGTTAAAAAGAATATGAATAAGGAATACTTTATTTTTTAAATTCAGTTATAAGTCAGTTGATGCGCCTTCCCGTTTTCCTCTTTGTAATCCCGTTTTCTATGGAAGTTTAGCCGTAAATAATGGAGAACGAAAATGGAGATGAATATTTTGTCTACAAGTATTCACAGGTGTTGGGAGGGCATGGAGGATCTAATAAGATTTAAAACTTTTCAGATATTTTAAATTTATACAAAATCTGTTCCCGTTTTATGTGATGATGCCTTAAACCTCTTACATGGGGTCCTCGGTTTACGACGGTCTCGACTTCCGACGTTTCGTGGATACGACGCGAGAAATCATGTACAGTATTTACCTTTTGTCTTCCATGTGTTCCTTTAGCCCTAGTTATGTTTTCATGTGCGTCATAAAAGTGTTTTGTTATGTTTTAGATTATGACTTTAATACATGCATACATACTACATTAGCATATGTGAGTGACTTCGGTGCTTATGTACGCACGTACATATATATAGGTGTGTTCCGAGTTACGTCGCCATCGTAGGAACGGATCGCCGTCGTAGGTCGAGGACCCTTTGTATATTAATTTACGCATTTATTTATTATTTATCCTCAGACATTTCACCTCGAATAATTTGCAGTGATTAATATTGGTTCTGAGTTGCAGTTCAGTCGCATTCTAAATCTGCTGAGCTCCCCTTTCATAATTCAGTTCACTTATTCCAAAGTTCATCTAAACTTTCGGTAAAAAGAAAAAGAAAAAAGGGGGAATAATGCTTTTCTTGACGTATACTTAATTAAAAATTACCTTCTATAACTCTGGGCCGTTATTAAAAAGTTCTTTTGTGCATATTCTGCGCGATAACAATAACAACAACAACAACAATAATAATATTATTATTATCATTGCAATGATGATAGAACACAAGGCCATCACAGCGGCTACAACAACAACAAAATCACCAGGAATAACAACAACATCTTCAACAACATCAATAATAAATATCACTTTAGCGAATCTGTCCCATTAAAACTTTACAATGTGTTTTCCGTTCGGGTCCTGGCTCCGGCTTAGGCTTCATATTGCTAAACCGGGAGGGGAGGGGAGGGGGGAGGGATAAGGGGAAGGGACAAGAGGAAAGGGGGAAGGAGGAGCGAAGAGGGAAGGGGAGGGATAAGAGGAAAGTGTGGAGAAGTGTAGGCGAGGTTTCCCTGTGTATGGAGGTTGGGATATGCATGTGTTTGGTAGCGTGTGAATGTGTGTATGCGTATTTTTGTATGTATATGTGGTATATTATATGTATGTATATATATATATATATATATATATATATATATATATATATATATATATATATGTGCGTGCGTGTGTTGTGTGTGTGTGTGTGTGTGTGTGTGTGTGTGTGTGTGGTGTGTGTGTGTGTGTGTGTGTGTTGTGTGTGTGTGTGTGTGTGTGTGTGTGTGTGTGTGTGTGTGTGTGTGTATGTATGTGTGCATATGTGTATATGTAATATACATACACATGCATATGTAAATGTGTGCCTGTGTGTACATATTTCTACATAAACGCACACACACATGGTTATGTGGACGCATATATCGTTACGTTAGTGGGAGCCAGAACGTATGTCTCCGTTTGTGTGCAATTTCCGGCGCGGAACGGTGAGAATAAGCAGCAGCATTATCTTACCCGCAATCTACCCGGCTCTTCGCGGCGCCAGACTCACCTGCGGAAGGAGAAAAATAATTCTGTGAAAAATTTGCATAGCGAGAGCAACAGCAATTGAAGGAGAAAATAGGAAAATGTGTTAATATTGATGTTGGATAATTTGTCTCTTTTAGAATATCTGGTTGTTGTATCTCTCGCCTCCTTCCTACTCTCTCTCTCTCTCTCTCTCTCTCTCTCTCTCTCTCTCTCTCTCTCTCTCTCTCTCTCTCTCTCTCTCTCTCTCTCTCTCTCTCTCTCTCTCTCTTTACCTGTATGAATGTCTCTCTGTTTCGCCCATTTCACTTCGACTATATTTTTCTGTTTCCTCTCTTTCGATGAGATGGATAGATAGATAGAGGTAGAAATAAAGATAGATAGATAGATAGATAGATAGATAGATAGATAGATAGATAGATAGAGAGAGAGAGAGAAAGAAAGATAGAGAAAAGAGAGACCTTCACACACACATGTACACACACAATGCCCCCGCCCCCCTTATTCATGGCAGGAGGGGGTATGGGGGGGAAGAGAAATCTTTGAGACGTTGATTACAGGAGGAGGTAGGGGAGGGGGAGGGGGTGAGTGGGGCTTTAAACAGGAGGTAAATTCTCTGCTTTATGAGTAACTCCGATTTACACTGTGCAGTTTACAGATGAAAGAAAGGCCGAGAGAGACTTCTTTTGTTTCTTTAACCTTTGCGCGCGTGTTTGTGTGTGTGCGTGTGTTTGTTTGTGACTGTGAGTGCGCGTGTTTTCGACTGTGCAGGTTTATATACACATATATGCATACACAGACTCACACACACACAGAGAGACAGGAGAGAGGGAGAGAGAGAGAGGAGAGAGAGAGAGAGAGAGAGAGAGAGAGAGAGAGAGAGAGAGAGAGAGAGAGAGAGAGAGAGAGAGAGAGAGAGAGAGAGAGAGAGGGAGAGAGAGAGAGAGAGAGAGAGAGAGAGAGAGAGAGAGAGAGAGAGAGAGAGAGAGAGAGAGAGAGAGAGAGAGAGAGAGAGAGAGAGAGAGAGAGAGAGAGAGAGAGAGAGAGAGAGAGAGAGAGAGAGAGAGAGAGGAGAGAGAGAGAGAGAGAGAGAGAGAGAGAGAGAGAGAGAGAGAAAAGGCAAGAGAAGGAGAGAGAGAAAAGACATTTAGAGAGAGAAAGAGACAGAAACAGCTAGAGAAACAGAGACATAAGGAAACGAAGGAAACC
This sequence comes from Penaeus vannamei, assembly GCF_003789085.1. NCBI lineage: Eukaryota > Metazoa > Arthropoda > Malacostraca > Decapoda > Penaeidae > Penaeus > Penaeus vannamei. The sequence continues at coordinate 253,271 of NW_020869674.1, read as the reverse complement.
GGGGAAGGAAGAGAGCGAGAGAGGAAGGAAATAAGGCAAGTTGACCCACATTCCAGCTGCCGGGAGGTTGGGGGCGGGGGGGGGGGTAGGAGAGGGGGTGGGAGAGGGGTTAAGGACTGTACGCTGGCGGCAAAATTAAGTTTGTGGGAAATAATGTACTGGTGCGGCAAGGCAGGCCAGATTGCGTGTTTGTGATCGCCTGTTTGTGTGCTTACGTGTGCGTGTATTCCTGCGTGCAGTTTGGGCATCTATGGCCGGTTGTTTGAGTGTGCGTGCGTGCTTGCGTCATGTGTATGTGAGTGCGCTCATATTGATACTATTTGCACAAGCGCTCTCTCCATTCCTTTCTGTCTGGATGTCCACTGGCGGCGCCGAGGCAAAGGACCCGCCATTAACTCGTTAGCATCGAGCCACAAGGTTAAAATAATTAATTCCCGAGGATGATTGCGGTTATTCGGGCCTCTGTCTTGGCTGTGATCAACCTGATTAATTAGCGGCTCATCAACGATTCCTTTGCGCTGCCGATGATGTCACGTGACCTCGAAACGCCGACCAAAAATCTGTGACGTCACGAAAGTTGTTTGACGTCAGAGAAAGTTTAGTGACTTTGTGTTGGGACTAATGGGGGGGGGTCAGGGGGACGACTTGTAGGCCGGTCGTGCTCGGTCGGACGCGCTTATACGCACTGCCACGCTCACACGCACGCACGCACGCACGCACGCACGCACGCACGCTCTCCCTGTTTCTCCCGCTCCCCCCCATCTCTCTTTCCTAACTGTATGTATGTGTATGCACGTATATGTTTAGAAAAATAAGTAAGCAAATATATACATAAATACATACATACATATATACATACACATAAACACACAAACACGTATATATATATATTATATATATATATATATATATATATATATATATATATATATATATATATATATATATATATATATATATATATATATATATATATATATATATATATATATATATATATATATATATATATATATATATATATATATATATATATCATATACATGTATTAAGGACAGAAGATAAAGATAAAGAGCGACAAAAATAGAGATTGCAAGAAGAGCCAAGACAAAAATAGAAGCGATAATATTCGATTCCCCAGACAAAAAGAACAACGGAATAGAGGGAGAAGGAAAAGAAAAAAAGAGCGAGGCTAATTACCCCTGTATAAATTTCCCGCTTCTCGAAAAAGGGCGACTGTTCTTTCGTCCTTATGCATTCAATTTCCCCGCGTTCTCTGCCGGAAAATCGAGTGAAAGGAAGTACATAGCAAGATCGAGAAAATTTGAATTATGGAGTTCCCTTCTTTTTCCCTCTTGCCTTTATGTCGTGTTTTTTTATTATTCATTTTTTTCTCGCTCTATAATTCTTGGGTTCGTATTAGAATAATTATTATATATTTTTTGTAATTTGTGTTTCCACGGATTGCGGGTGATTTACTTTTTTATCAATTATAGGAGGAAGATTAAAGTGACATGACCACTAAATTACGGACTTCGCCGACCTAGGACTCCCCGAGGCTTGGTGGTCGGAGGCGGCGGAGTTTTGCTTTTGTTTTCTAAAGTTATGCGGCATTTACACCATCGTTGCAGAAACGACATGTTGCCTTGAAAACGTGTTTCATAATCCAGCATTCGCTTGGTTTTGAAGTCATTCATAACGCTGATGAAAACGTCAATAACAGAAGCCCATGGACAGGACTGACGGTGAATGCAACGCGGATACGATGTACGTGAAATAACAAAACTGTAACGTGACCTGCTTATACTTTTGTACCACACGAATAATACCCTTTGTTTCGAAACCTCCATTCTTCTCTCTCTGCCTTCTCTCATTTCTTTTCTTTTCTCTCTCTCATCCCACCCTCCCTCCCTCTTTCTCTCTCGCCCTACTCTCCTTCCGTATTTCTCATCCTCATTCTCTCCCCTCCCGCTCTTTCTCATTTTCTCTCTCATTCTCTCCTCACATCCTTCCTCCCTCTTTCTCATGTTCTCTTTCTCTCTAAAAGTAAATGAATGACTAAATAAAAAGCTCGACTGTGGCCTCGTGAAATAATGATATTCTTGGCATGCAGTCCTGCGTTGAGGGCCGCCGGCCGACAGTCGAGTGCGCCAGCGAGACAAAATAACCGATGGCTGGGCGAGAGAGGTCCTGCAGCCTTTGTTTATCAATTTATTTATTCATTTGAACGCCGTCTACGTCTCGAGAGGGCTGAGCAACAAGTTTACATGCAGGACTAGCTGAGTGACTTCTTTAATGCATGGGACCCTTAAATTAAAAAACGAATTGACTATCTATATCAAAATCAAATTCATTTTAGAAATGCCACTGGAAATAAATTTGCAATAATGAAAAGGCAGCGAACTTCGATGCCTCAGTTCCGCTGTGGTTCCTGGCGGCCGGGTTCTGCCTGACCAGCCCCGCCGCGAACAGCTGGTGCAGACAGCGTGTTTTCTAAGGGGAATTCGCGTCTTCCGGCGGATATTTTCTTCAATAATTTGTCTATCATTGCTAGTCACCCGATTCTTCCGAAACCCAAGGAGAGGGTTAATTATATCCTTTATTGTTACCTCCGATCGGGAATGTAGGTATGGTAGCTGGAAGGTTATAACAAGTCATTGTTAATCTACATAGACGTCAACATGAACGTACCTCATCAAACTCTTAGTATATGTTAATACATCGTATCTTTATTCAAATCTGGAAACCGGACTGGATACCACATTGTGTTTTGACCACGAAAATCCTGTTAGTAAAATATCGCAGAGAAGACTAGGAAGTAACTCAGGTGGGCAAATACACTCTCGCTTAGAGCACAGTAACAATCGTTTTTGTCACCGCCATTAAGCCAAACAATGCGAATGCGACGAAGACAGACTTCGGCGTTGTTTAGAGTTAGTAATCAACGTCTACCTTTGAATCGTGCTGCAAAAAATGTACATAAACTTGCAGTATAAATGATGGTTTCACAAAATTTAACCGAACTGTAAACGTTGCTGTGGTTACTAAAGAAGTGACACACATTTTAATCTGAAGTCCGGGTTCTGTCATCGCACTCGTGTCCTTTGCCGCAACAGTTTCAACTTTGTTCGTCGTTTCTACAAAAGACCGAGGAGGGGGAGGGAAGGGGGGGGGAGGAAGACAGACTGCAAACCGGGGTGGGGGGGGGCTAGTGGCGATGATTATGATAAGATATCAGAATGATGAATTCTTCACCTTTTATTGTGGCAGCTCAAAAATATTATACGTACTGGCCTCTCGTGTGTGTGTATAGTTCTGGCCTCTTTTTCGTGTGTGTGTGTGTGTATGTGTACGTTTGTGTGTGTGTGTGTGTGTGTGTGTGTGTGTGTGTGTGTGTGTGTGTGTGTGTGTGTGTGTGTGTGTGTAGTTCTAAGATATTTACATTATGCCTTACATAATTACGACTACACTCATTACTAGATTATGATAGGGCAATATAATTTTCCCGTGCTTTTTCGTTATTTTATAGCGAACATCTTTTCCCAAGCCAGCCGTAGTTCGCCTTCCAACGACCTTTCCATCATCACCCGCCTCCTTAGCCCCTTGGAGACGGGCTCCTAATGTCACGGTCGAGGCTCCCCGGACCCGAGGCAGAGACGGATCGCCAAGAAGTAAGCACTGACTGGCACCTCACCCGCTCTACGGTGAGCGAAGGTGAGGTCCTTGGACAGCTGACCTCGAGCGCTGAACGTGACAAACCTGAACCCGTTTCTGTTCTCTGCTCGCCTAGAGGCCGCACTCGCCTGCGTCACCTGTCCCGTCTGTCTCAATAACCTTGTCGGTGTCCTCCTTAAAAAGTGATTCATGCGCACACACAATAATAGAAGGGATACGCTGCTTCGTCCTCGGTCTTTCTCTGTCACAAATGATTGCTGTTATGAAGGAAAACACCTCTTTCATGTTTAATTTGCTACAAAATATATCTTGGCTACGCTAAATTCGAGGGGAATGTGAATAAGCTTTCAGAAAACTTTGAGCAAAATCAGCCTGCCACTCTGTAGATGGCGCACCAGAGCATTATTATGTTATATGCGTAAAATCACAAACGTTTGAAATCGGTTGATACGCAAGTTCGAGGAATTACAGTTACCATTATATTGGTTTAGGACAGCTGTCAGTTCTAGTCATCCATTTAAAAATTTGTATATGTGGTTGTGTTAAATATGAATATCAGAAAATGGTCATAATTACAGGGATACTCTTGTTTTTCCTTTGGTATCACTATAAAGTCTTGAAACTGTTTTTGCCTCGGTGACCTTGCGGTGAATCGACATCAAATGAATTGGGAGAGGTTCTAACTTTGTTCAGAATCGTTCAAATACAGTTCAAAATCAGTTCGGGTTCGAAACTGGTTCAAAACTGCTTAGAATGCCGTTTGGAATCGGATCCGAATCTGTTGAGCGTGAGTTCGCATTGTTTGGGAATGGGAATCGGAATGCGCGGTTCCCTTGCCTCTCCTTGCCCGGCGAGCGATGTCAAGGAGCAGAGATTCCCACGGGCGCTGTGGGGGAGACTGGCGCCGGGTGGGCGAACCAGCCATGAGCGCCTGTCAGGGCTAGGATATGCTGTGGGATGTCGGCTTAGATTTGCTTTTCTTCCTTTTCAACATCATCTTCGTCTTTGTCACCCAGGCTTGCCAACTGAACCCGAATGGCGTTCTAGATTTTAGACCTATTTGGACCTTTATCTCGGGCTGTAATCCATGGACAATAATAATAAGTAAATAAATAGTATATACATATTTGCATGTATGTGTAACACACACACACACACACACACACACACACACACACACACACACACACACACACACACACACACACACACACACACACACACACACACAAACACACACACACACACAGTGCATAAATACAGAAATAGATATTAGATGATATATAATAGATGGATATTAAGTAGACTGATATATACTGCATATATACATATATCAATAGATAGACAGAACAGATAGATAGATACTTGATACCTATGCCGATAGATAGATATAATAGATAAATACTATGAAGATAGCTAGATACTGTATACACACATTGCTCCATAGATAGATAGATACAGACATACAATCCCAACAAGGCTCTGGTTAGTTGGCACGTTCATCCTCCCCCCCCCCCCTTTCGTCTTCATCTTTCTCACCGTTACCATTATTCTTATTTTGTTTGTCTATCACTCTTTAAACTGTATGTGCGCATGTACGTTTTAGAGAAGGCAAAGAGGTCGCCCGGACAGTAGAAAGGGTGAAAGGGAGAAGAGGGAGAAAGCACAGACGAAAAAATGTCCCCGTCTTGGGACATGGCCCAGCGCCTTTCTACGGCCGGAAGTGAAGACGCTGCCCCGGAAGTGAGTGGTTCGCGTGGGGAATATGGGGGAGGAAAGAGGGGGAAGGGGGAAAGGGAAGAAGGGGGGAGGAGGGAGAGGGGGAGGAGCGGAAGGAAAGAGGGTAGGGGAGGGAGAGGGGGGTGTAGAGAGAGAGAGGGGAAAAGGAGGAAAGACAACGATAAAGATGAGACGGGGTCAGGAAGAACAGGGGGACGAAGAGACGGAGAGGAAGAAAAGTGAAAGAGAAAGGGACAAGAAAAAGAGACAGAGAAAGGAGTGAGGAACGAGATGAGATTAAAGAGAGAGAGATTAAAACTAATAACATGAAACTCAAATGAATAAATATATAAACACATCAAATAAGCACACAATCAGACAGGTCACATCTAATAAAGCTCGAAAAAGCGAAAGCCCAACACAAGCAATCTGGCACGAAGAGGTCGATGAATGGCTCACTTAATCTTTCGGTTGCAGCTCACACAGCTTAACTTATTTAAAAAAAACGTCTACGAGGTTAGAGCTTGTACTAATTCACTACTGTCGTACGCCGTTTATGATAAACGTTCATGCTGTATGTGTTTACAACATGAAATAACCTTTATTCCCTACCGTATTGACATTAACATTCATAACAATAACTATCAAAATTTACATCAGTATCAACATCATTTCGTGCACAAATGGGATGTCAGCATATATCTTGTACAAATTACTAACGTGATTTTATTTCGGCGATTAATAAAGATCTAGCTTATCACTTTCAAAGTCTCTGTCGTAAATGTCATCTATAAGGCATCAAAATATGACGCTGATTTTTGAACATCTCACAACTTTTTTTTTTTTTTTATCTTTTCCTTCTTGTCTTCGTCTTTCTCTCTCTCCTTTTCCCACACTCTATCTCCATATCTCACAATCTCTTGCTTTCTCTATCGCCCTCCTTCCCTCACCCTTTCTCTCTCTCTCTCTCTCTCCTCTCTTACCTATCGATCTATCCCTCGGTCTCACCCCCCTCTCTCTCTCTCTCTTTTCCTCTCTCCTTTTCCATCTTCCTCCTTCCCTCATCATTTCTCTCTCTATCTATTTCTCAGTATCCATATCTCACTCGCCACCCTCCCCTCTCTCTTTCCCTCTTTCTTTTCTCTCTCTCTCTCTCTCTCCCCTCTCCCCCACTCTCTCTATCGCTCTCTCCTCTCCCCCCCCTCTGTCTCTCTCTCCCTTCTCCCCCCACTCTCTCTATCGCTCTCTCACTCTCTCCCTCCTCTCTGTCTCTCTGTCTCTCTCTCTCTCTCTCTCTCTCTCTCTCTCTCTCTCTCTCTCTCTCTCTCTCTCTCTCTCTCTCTCTCTCTCTCTCTCTCCCCCTGCATTTAAGTCACAGTTAACGAACTTTTGAAACCCCAAAAGCCCGACTTCCCCGAGCGTTATCTGCGAGCAATATGCAAAGCAGTACAAAGTAATTAAACGCATTAGGCCGGGAAACGCAAGACAGCTGCGGCGGCAAATAAAAGTCAGGAAGGCAAAATAAATCGAAATTAAAAAGGAAATGGAACCAATTTAAAAAATGAGATAGATAGATAGATAGAGAGAAAGAGAGAAAGAGAGAAAAAGAGAAGAGAGAAAGAGGGAAAGAAGAGAGAGAGAGAGAGAAGAGAGAGAGAGAGAGAGAGAGAGAGAGAGAGAGAGAGAGAGAGAGAGAGAGAGAGAGAGAGAGAGAGAGAGAGGGGAGAGAGAGAGAGAGGGGGGAGGAGAGGGAGAGAGAGAGGAGGGGAGAGGGAGAGAGAGAGGAGAGAGAGAGAGAGAGAGAGAGAGGAAGAGAGAGAGGGGGGAGAGGAGAGAGAGAGAGGGAGGAGAGGAGAGAGAGGAGGGGGAGGAAGGGAGAGGGAGAGAGAGAGAGAGAGAGAGAGAGAGAGAGAGAGAGAGAGAGAGAGAGAGAGAGAGAGAGAGAGAGAGAGAGAGAGAGAGAGAGTATATATATTTCTAACTTGTTATGGCCCGATTCTTTCTCTTTTATTGATCGTCACAGCTTTCTTACTCATATCTAACAATAACAATAGTAATGGTGACCGCCACCACCAATAGCAGTAATAACAAGAGTAATAAAAGACACGTCTCTCTTTTATAATTTTTCTTTGCTTCTCTCTCTACCACTCCCATCACCTTACTCCCTCTCTCCCTCCCCCATCCCCACTCCTCTTCCCTCTCCATTTCCCTCTCTCCCCCTACCTCTCCCTTTCTCTATCTCCCACCCATAATCCCTTTTATCTTTCTCTCTTCCCTACTCCCCGTCCCACTCCAAAAAACCACCCCACCTCCCTCCTCCCCTCCCCCTCCCGCCCGTCGCCCGAGAATTGTTAAGACAGCAAACTTCGATCCCCGAGTTGTTTGAAATGAGCGGAATTGGCAATTAACACGTGAAAACTAGCGATTGGACAACGGCATTCCGCAGCCGTTTTGTTCAGCCAACGGACACTTTTTCCCCCGCGCTGTTGCCCAAATATTTTAAAGCAGAGGCAGAGAGGGGGGAGACCGGGGAGGGAAGTGGGAGGCGGAGAGGGAGCTCGGAGGAGGGGAAGGGAGGGTTAGGAGCGGAGAGGAGGAGGAGAGGAGAGGAGAGGAGAGGGAGAGGAGAGGGAGGAGTGGGAGTGGGAGTGGAGTGGGAGTGGGAGTGAGAGTGAGAGTGAGAGTGAGAGGGAGAGTGAGAGTGAGAGTGAGGAGAGTGAGAGTGAGAGTGAGAGTGAGAGAGAGAGGGAAGAGTAGTGAGAGAGAGAGAGAGAGAGGGAGAGAGAGAGAGAGAGAGTTGAGAGAGGTAGAGGAGAAGAGAGGGAGAGAGAGAGAGGAGAGTTGGAGAGAGAAGAGAGAGAGTGAGAGAAGGAGAGAGAGAGAGAGAGAAGAGAGAGAGAGAGAGAGAGGTGAAGAGAGAGAGAGAGAGAGTGAGAGAGAGAGAGAGAGAGAGAGAGAGAGAGAGAGAGAGAGAGAGAGAGAGAGACCGCGACAACCGGACAGATGGTCGTCACGTGTCACTCCTATTACGTCAGCCTTCGTGACGTTGCCGCTGTCTACGGGTGAAGGAGAGCGTGTATAAAATTTTTCTCTTTCGTGAGAGCGTGTATATTTACAGCCGGGTCTGAAAAGGGGAATGCAATAAAAGAGAAAGGGGAGTCCGTTAAAGTTAAAAATGAGTAAATAAAAGAAATTGTTCAAAACCTCGCAACTTACACGTGGACTACATAAATGGAGATAACATGTTTAGCATTTGCAGCACACCTAGAGCTAATCAGGATAAATCTAGCGGCATAACGCGAGCAGGAAAGCGCTACGCTAGCAACACACAATGCGCCTCCTGTGTATTCCAGCTCTGACATAGTTACATTTATTTTTTTCCCTTTTCATGCTTTGTCTTCGTTGACTAACTATTATCTCCTTGAGGAAAAATAGCTCCCATAAACAGGTACAAATACATAATGGAAACAGTTGGCGACAGTAAAGGAAACAGATAAGGTAAGGACGCCATGCTTTGTTACCTCAATGACGGTTATGGCAGACCAATTTAGTCTCCCTGGTACCTCCTCTCTCGCTATCTCTCTCATTGCTCCCTTCCCACTCCATTTCTCTCTTGCCATCCCTTCTCCCAATCTCTCTATTTGTCACTCTCTCTTTTACTTCTTTTTTCTTTCTCTCGCTCTATCTTTCTCTGTCTGTTAGTCTGTCTAGCAAACCTATCTCTTTCTTTCTGACTCCACCCCCCCCTCTCTCTCTCTCTTTCCCTCTCCCTCTCTTACCCACCCCTCCTCTCCCTCCGCAAGTGCAGGTGTATATATAAAGCCGCGCACGCTTATTCTCAAGTAGTCAAACAGAGGAGGTCGTAAAGGTTAGGTCATCGCTCTTCTTTTAGATCGAATTTGCTGCTCTTGCTATAACTCGCTTTTATCAGCTCTTTTGTTATTCATTTTTCCTCACGTCTGCTTGTCGTTTGTGTTTTTATCCTGTAGATTTATTAATATTTTTGTAGATTAGGTGCACTGGAGTAAATTTTATTATTTTTTTTACATTCTCTCGCTCTCGTTTTTTCTCTTTATCTCTCTCTCATTTATTCCTGTCTTTCTTTTCTTCCTTCCTATGTCTTCTCGCGCCCTTTTACTTATCTCTTGCATTGCGTTCCTCTTTTCTCCCTCTCCTCTTCTCCACTTCCCGTCTATTTTGTTTAAAAGATTTGTCTCATTTCTTTCTTTTGTATTACTTTTCTCTCGATTTTTAGTCTCATTCTGCACGCCCCCCCCCCCCTCTCTCTGTCCTTCCCTCTCCCTCTCCCCTTCTTCCTCCTCCTCTTCTCTCCCCCTTTCTCTTTAATTCTTTTCCTCTCTCTCTCTCCCCCCCTCTCTCTCTCTCTCTCTTCTCTCTCTCTCTCTCTCTTTCTCTCTCTCTCTTTCGCTCTTTCCTCTTTCTCTCTCTCCCTCCCTCCCTCCTCCAGCCCCTCCCACTGCGGCCCCAGCGTTTAAGGCCATAAACCTTTTAACGAGACAGCAGCAAAGAAAGAAAAGGAAAAAAGTTGCTGTAAACTTGACATCTTTTCCTTTGTAAGACATGATATTCACTATTGTTTTCGTTCAACCTCAGAGAAGACAAAAGCACACACACACACATGCACACCTACACACACGCACGCACGCTCACACACACACACACACACACACACACACACACACACACATTCTATCTCATGATAAAATGTCAACTTCCTAAATACCTGTGCTGAGCATTGTGTCTTGACAGGTGGCGTACGGAC
>NW_020869674.1:225594-228094 GCF_003789085.1 Penaeus vannamei | reverse complement strand
GCTTTCGGAAGGTTTACCAGAAAATTATGAGAGAAAAGTGACGTAGAGAACAAAAGAAAAGAAAAACGAAAAAGGGAAATGCATGAGTAGAAGTAAATTAAAAACACGAAAAAAGGAAGAGAAACAAAGTAAATAAGATACATAAAGTTGCAGATAAAAAAGGCACAAGTAAACATACAACATGCGCTCGGTATCCCTGGCTCCTATCTCAGCCGCAGACTGGAGGCACCCCTGGCTCTCGTCTCAGCCACGTCCTGCAAGAGTCCCTGGCTCCTATCTCAGCCGCAGACTGGAGGCACCCCTGGCTCTCGTCTCAGCACGTCCAGGAGTCCCTGGCTCCTATCTCAGCCGCAGACTGGAGGCACCCCTGGCTCTCGTCTCAGCCAAGTCCTGCAGGAGTCCCTGGCTCTATCTCAGCCGCAGACTGGAGGCACCCCTGGCTCTCGTCTCAGCCACGTCCTGCAGGAGTCCCTGGCTCCTATCTCAGCCGCAGACTGGAGGCACCCCTGGCTCTCGTCTCAGCCACGTCCTGCAGGAGTCCCTGGCTCCTATCTCAGCCGCAGACTGGAGGCACCCCTGGCTCTCGTCTCAGCCACGTCCTGCAGGAGTCCCTGGCTCTATCTCAGCCGCAGACTGGAGGCACCCCTGGCCTTCTCGTCTCAGCCACGTCCTGCAGGAGTCCCTGGTCCTATCTCACGCAGACTGGAGGCACCCCTGGCTCTCGTCTCAGACGTCCTGCAGGAGTCCCTGGCTCCTATCTCAGCCCCTGGAGGCACCCCTGGCTCGTCTCAGCCACGTCCTGCAGGAGTCCCTGGGCTCCTATCTCAGCCGCAGACTGGAGGCACCCCTGGCTCTCGTCTCAGCCACGTCCTGCAGGAGTCGCCTGGCTCCTATCTCAGAGCCGCAGACTGGAGGCACCCCTGGCGTCTCGTCTCAGCCACGTCCGCAGAGTCCTGGCTCCTATCTCAGCCACAGACTGGAGGCACCCTGGCTCTCGTCTCAGCCACGTCCTGCAGGAGTCCCTGGCTCCTATCCAGCTCAGCCACAGACTGGAGGCACCCCTGGCTCTCGTCTCAGCCACGTCTGATGGAGGTCCTGGCTCCTATCTCAGCCGCAGACTGGAGGGCGTAGACGTTCCGAGCCTGCAAGGAGACCCTGGCTCGCGTCTGGAGTCCCCTGTGGCTCTCTATCTCAGCCACGTCCTGGGCAAGGAGTCCCTTGGCTCCTATCTCAGGCGCCGGACTGGGCAGGCAACCCCTGGCTCTCGTCTCAGCCACGTCCTGCAGGAGTCCTGGCTCCTATCTCGATGCAGCCGCAGACTGGAGGGCACGCCCTGGCTCTCGTCTCAGCCACGTCCTGCAGGAGTCCCTGGCTCCCTATCTCAGCCGCAGACTGGGAGGCACCCCTGGCTCTCGGTCTCAGCCACGTCTGCAGGAGTCCGTGGCTCCTAGTCTCAGCCGCAGAGCTGGAGGCCACCCTGGCCTCTCGTCTCAGCCACGTCCTGCAGGAGTCCCTGGCTTCTATCTCAGCCGCAGACCTGGGAGGCACCCCTGGCTCTCGTCTCAGCCACGTCCTGCAGGAGTCCCTGGCTCCTATCTCAGCCGCAGACTGGAGGCACCCCTGGCTCTCGTCTCAGCCACGTCCTGCAGGAGTCCCTGGCTCCTATCTCTGCCGCGAGGACTGGAGGAGCACCCCTGGCTCTCGTCTCAGCCACGTCCTGCAGGAGTCCCTGCTCCTATCTCTCAGCCGCAGACTGAGGCACCCCTGGCTCTCGTCTCAGCCACGTCCTGCGCAGGAGTTCCCCTGGCCTCCTATCTCAGCCGCAGACTGGAGCACCCTGGCGTCTCGTCTGCAGCCATCTCCGCGCAGGAAGTCCCGGCTGGCTTCGCCTATCTCAGGAGGACGCAGAACTGGAGGCACCCCTGGTTCTGGCTCTCAGCCGCACGTCCTGAGGAGTCCCTGGCTTCCTTCCCACGCAGACGACTCACATCATCACGAGTCCGGCTGGCGAGGAATGGGCGCCGTGGCATCAGCCCGGCGAGGAAGCTCCCTTGCTCTCTGCCCTTTGCCTTTCTCTTTCGAGCCTCACCCTTATCATTATCATTGTTATCATTATTACGATATTTAGTATTATCATTATTACCTCCGTCACGGAGGTTCTAAGCGTGTAAGATTCCTAGGGTGTAAGTTCCAAGGGTGTAAGGTTCTAAGAGTGTAAGTTCCAAGGGTGTAAGGTTCTAAAGAGTGTAAGTTCCAAGGGTGTAAGGTTCTAAGTTCCAAGTGTAAGGTTTAAGAGTGTAAGTTCCAAGGGTTAAGGTTCTAAGAGTGTAAGTTCCAAGGGTGTAAGGTTCAAGTAAGTTCGTGTAAGGTTCTAAGAGTGTAAGTTCCAAGGGTGGTAAGGTTTAAGTTGTTCAAGGGTGTAAAGGTTCTAAGAGTGTAAGTTCCAAAAGGGTGTAAAGGGTTCTAAGAGTGTAAAGGTTTCCAAGGGTGTAAGGCTCTA
>NW_020869674.1:210594-215594 GCF_003789085.1 Penaeus vannamei | reverse complement strand
AGGAGAGGCAACTAGAGGTAAGTCGGTCCGTTTCCTCTCCTGGAAGTCGGGGAAGCGGCCGAAATGTCACGTTTAATACATGTACACTTAATGGAGTTTATGAAGTGCGTGGCTGTGCTTGGGTCTGTGCGTGCGTGTCCTTTCCCTTTGTTAGCAGGTGTGGTTCCTTTAAGAGACATCTTTAGTCGCTTCTGCTGGCGGATAAGGCTTGGGCGTCCACTTGTGAGTGAAAACACTTAGCATTAAACTATACTATATATATAATATATATTATAGCTAATACATATATAAGTATTTAATATACTATATATATATACAGATACATAATACATAGATATATAGTATATACTCACTAATATAAGTAATGTATTATGTTATAATTATATATTCATATTATATATAACACTATTATATATAGTATGATAATATCATGTATAGTATACATCATATATTATTAATATATGTATATGTATTTATTATTATATATATAATTACTATATATACTACTAATATATATATATAGCTATATATATATATATATATACATAATATACATATACACACAGTATTCATTTAATACATATAATATATATATACATATCACTATTATATAACTAATATATATTTTTATATATAATAACGATATATAAACTATAACTATATATGATAATAGTAGTATATAATATCAACTATAAAGTATTATATTATATATAATATTATATAATATACTATATATATTATATATATAATATAATATAATATATTATAATAATATATATATACTATACATAATATATATTAACATATATATATCATATCATAATACTATATAATATATATACTCAGGCCCAAACCCCTATATTATCGCAGCCACATACTATAATATATTAATAGTAATTATGTGATGAAATGATCACTATCACCTATAGTGAAATTAAATCACAAGTAAATACCACCTCACCTTATATAGTACTATCACTAACACGATAATATATATATCATATATATTATATTATACTATATAATAGTAATCATTATGTATGATATATATATATATATATTGATATATATATAATAATGTGGCTTCTACTACCCTAGCCGATACCCGTATTCACTCACCGTATCCCCATCATATATTACTAATATATACGGTAGTAATAATGATACTATAATTAGATATGTATATATATATTTATATATATATAGTATATGTAGTATATATGGTTGTGAGTATAATATATATGTTATATAAATATATGTCAGTATATACGTCACTATTGTTACTCCCACGTAATATAGATATATCACTCTAGATATTATACTTTATGATTAATATAGTATTATCTACTATACTATCACGTATATCATATATATTATTTAGAAACTGTTAATATCACTCTTATATTAATATATTTATTATTCATTAGTATAATATATGACAATCATATATATGCTCACTATTACACTTATTAGCCATAGGCTTATATATTATGTGGTCACGTATACGTATGATCGTGTATACTAATATTTGCTATATATATGTATAGGTTATATATATATGCGTATATATATATATATACTTATCTCACTATAGGCTATAGTATATGGTATAGCAAATATATTACATACATATCTCACATATAATTTATATAGAATAAATTTTATTCCGAGATAATATATATACGCTAGTATCATAAGTATATATATATATATATTTTAATGCTATTCGATAGTTCATTGGATGGGTATAATATAGTGGTTATTATATCTCTGTTTATTTATCTCTATTTATTTATTCATATAAACTCACTAATAATGTACGCTATACTAATACGTCACTGACTATACTACTCATGGTAACTATAAATAGACTATATTATTTAGTACTTTGATAATTGCCATAGTATATAGATATACTTCTTATTCATATTTTATACTATTTTAACGTCTATTACTTATATATTATATATACTTATCTAATACTATATATATGTGTGTGTGCTTGGTGTGTGTGTGTGTGTGTTTGTGTGTGTGTGTTGGTGTGTGTGTGTGTGACCATTGTGGTGTGTTGTGTGTGTGTTTGTGTGGTGTGTGTGTGTGGGTGTGTGTGTGTGTGTGTGTGTTGTTGTTGTGTTGTGTGTGGTGTGTGTGTGTGCGCTGTGTGTGTGTGTGTGGTGTATCTTGTGTGTCGGTGTGGGTGTATGTATGTGTTATTATAATTATTATAATATATCACATTATCTATACTATTCTATATCACGTTATTATATTTAATACTTATTATACATACTATATGGTTTATACATATTATATACATATATATACACCTCTGATATATAACATTATTATATAATTTTATATTCGACTATAAACATATATATAATATATTATTTATACCATATATTATTTACACTATTTATAATCTACTCATTTAACTATTGCGTACTACATTATATACTAACATAATATACATAAACATATATATACTTAACACTTACTCTATTACTATTACTATATATAAATTAATAATACAATTATATTATATTATATCACAATTAAAATAAATAATATAATAAACAAATAAATATTATTATATATTCATAATCACAAATAAATACATTAAATAAAATATATACAATAAAATATATATATTCATATAAATAAATACATAAATAACACTCAAAATACAGCTATATATATATTATATACTATAATTATATATATTACTATACACATATACTATATTAATATGAGAATATATATTATACATAATTATATATTATTACTATCGTATATAATATATTATACAATATAATATATATTATATAATACACCATTATATCTGAATGTAACATATATACTATATATCATATATATATATTATATATATATAACATATATAATTTATCTTATATAAAACTTTACTATATATATATAGGTTCTCTCCTCTGGTATGCTTATATGTGTGTCGTGTTGTGCTGCTGTCTTTGTAATGATTATATATGTATATATAATATATATATAATATACTAGCTTACATATTAATAATTATATACTATTAATATATTATTATTATTCTCTCTTAATTATATATTATCACCATAACGAATTATATTATATATATCTTATATATATTCATATATGAATGATATATCTTTTATATATTGCTTACTATATATTGGATTATTATTATATAATTATTATATATTGCTTAATATGCCATATACTAGGATTACCTTGACCACTCAAGTGTTAATGACCCCAACTGTAGCATTATCTAAACAATTTTCCCTTCATAGGCCTATTACATTTCAAACCCACTGCGGTAAGGACCTAAAAAGAATACACTTCATCTTAAAAAGAGAAAAACTGATCAGGACAGGGGTTGCGTTATATTTCTATGATACAATGCATGTCTAATATGCCTGAAATAATTCACATGGGTTCATGCCTGGCCTCAATTTTAACGTAACAGGCTTCATAGACGTACTATCGGTGAGAATGGCGATGTTTGTATAAACACTGATCAGCGTTAATGCCATGATATAAATAACCACTATCTTATATAAAAAAATATAAAGCAATGCTATTTTTGCCTTTCCGTTTTATTTAAGACCCAGTTCAATATTCCATAAACTTGGTTTCCTACAAATACTAGCTTCACTGTAGAGACTAGGTACTAGTTGCACATGACATTATCGACTTATATGTTGCCCAAACTAGTTCCTAGCTCTCTGCTCCCTGTAGTGCTTTTTCACGTCAACTTCACTTCGAGCGCTTGGCATATTTGCTTACGCACTGGTTCGCCCCGGGTTATACACGCCGGCCAAGCATTGCCAGATACCGTTCCATGAGCGTGCCAGTACCCTTTTGGACCACACAACTTACAACCAAAGGACATCCATGAGAACAACCAGAAAAACCATCAATTGAAAAATCAGAGAAGTTATGATTCTAACACAACACGAGTCAATCCTTCTGAGGATCAATCTTAGATTATCCACACACGGTGACCCTTGACCGTAATACTCTATATGCGCACAGGAATATGCTCTGTCAGCCACAATCGCGCCCCAGGATCTCCCAAACAACCCTTTAAAAGCCTCGTCTCCAGCAATCTCGTTGTGGACATCTTCTACGTATACTACTGCGGAACCAGTACTGGATTGCTCACTCTCCTAAACTGTTCTCCTGGCAAAACACAACCAGGAATAACAGGCAAGTATTTTGCTGGGGCACAAGTCTGCCCAATCATCGGCCACTGTGCTCAGCGGCATGGACGACATGTGTGAGGAAGTACTGAGCCGCGGCAGCACGTGTCAGCTGTAACACCACGACAGGATTATTGAGTTTTTATTCTATAGCGATTTTTAAAAGAATCACCTCAGATATTATAAATAAATTAGAAAATAGCAATATATATACTGTTACATTAATTGTAGACTCTAATGATATCACCTCCTATAATGTGTTTCGTAATTCCATGAGTTCCTCTTTCTATTTATCTATATTTTCTTCACTTCTGAGAGCTTAATGAGGGAACGGAACACATTTGATATAAACGCCTCTTTTTATTTTTCTCTTTTTTTTACTTATATCCCCTTAATAAGCTAATGTTACTGAATATTAAAATGAACAAATTTGACCAATTATCCTGTGAGACACTATGCAGAGCGTACTCAACCTCCTAATCTTACGATATCTTATCCTCCATTTTACTAATATGACAAACATCTATATGGATTATGTATGATAGAAATTAAACTCACCAAATCACACACCTAAATAAATTTGTATAACTCGGGTATGTTGAGATGCGTCCTTGAGGCATAAATATAAGATGAAATATATGAATAATTACAAAAGGCAAAACCCATAAACGAGTATTCAGTTAAGATAATGATGGGATAATTAATGTTTTACACTAATGATGCCGGATAATAATAATAAATTGATGATCCCTATATTGAGATTTGCCAATACATTAATAAGATCAGTAA
>NW_020869674.1:200594-205594 GCF_003789085.1 Penaeus vannamei | reverse complement strand
ATAAAATAAGATCAAGGGAAATAAGTAAACGCAAGTAAAACATTCCCCGATGATAAGGGAGAGAGAGGAAGGAAGAGAAACGCAGATAAGCGCAGATGTCGGAGGCTTTGTTCCGGGGCCCGATAGCTGCGCGCCCGAGGCTTCCCGTGACCTGACCTGACATCTCGCGCCCCTCGCCCTCGCTTTCCTTCGCTCTCGTTCGCACTCTCGCGCTCTCACTTTCTCTTCTGTCTGTCTGTCTGTCTTTTTTCGCTATCTCTGTCTCTGTTTCTCTTTCTCTCTCTCTCTCTTAATTCTTGTCTCCCTTTCTTTACTTTCTCCTTCATTTTGATCTTCTCTCTCCATTTTTCTATTTCATTCATCACTTTCTCTTTCACTCCTTCCAGCTTTCTTACTCCTTTATACTCTCTCTCTCTCCCTTTCCTCTATATCCCCCCTTTCTCTCTATTTTCGCTTCATTTCCCCTTGATTATCCTCTTCTCCCCCCCCCCCCCTAGTCTCTCTCCTCTCTTTTCCCTCAACCATCTCTTTCTCTCTCTAATCATTTTCATTTTCTTTCTCATTCTATCTGTTCTCTCTTCTCCTCCCTTCTATTCCCTCTCTCTTTTCCTCTCTACCCTGCTATCTCATTCTCTTCCTTCTCTCTTCTCCTCCCTTTTATTCCCTCTCTTCCTCTCTCCTTTGACGAGCGGGGTCAAACGAGGTCGCATTTCTCGTGTTGGGTCATGGGAAGTTGCCCCATTCTCGCCCTGCTCGTCGAGACCTTGTGTAATTCTTGGTAGGGAAGGGGGCTTAGGAGGGGAGGGGGAAGTGGAGGGAGGGGAGAGGGGGAGGGGAGAGGAGTCCGGGGAGAATGGGAGGAGGGAGAGAGGGAGAAGGGTGGAGGGGAGAGAGGGAGGGGGAGATGGGAGGAGGGGAGAGAGGGAGAAGGGTGAGGGGAGAGGGAGGGGAGAATGGGAGGAGGGGAGGAGGGGAGAAGGTGGAGGGGAGAGAGAGGGGGAGAATGGGAGGAGGGGTGAGGGAGTGCAGGGGAGAGGAGGGTCGGGGAGAATAGGAGGAGGGTCCGAGAGGGAGAGAAGAATGGAAGGAGGGTCAGGAGGAGGAGGGAAGACAGGAGCAGGGGAAGGGAGAATGGGAGGGGGTAAGGGGAGGATGGGGGAGAGAGGTGAGAGAAGGGAGAATGGGAGGAGGGTCAGGGGGAGGAGGGGAGAGAGGGTGGAAGAAGGGAGAGGAGGCGGTCGGGAGAAGGAGAGAGGGCCGGCGGTTCGATGGAAAGAGGGAGAAGGGGAAGGGGGGAGAGAAGGGCCAGGGAGAAAGGGCAGGAGAGGGAAGGGAGGGGCTGGAGGACTGGGGAGAGAGAGGACTTGGGGAGGGAAAGAGGAGTGAAGGGCTGGGGAGAGAGAGGACTTGGGGAGGGAAGGAGGAGTGAAGAGCTGGGGAGAGAGGAGGGAGTTGGGGCTAGGGGAAGTGAGGGAGATAAGGAGGGGAGAGGGGGCTAGAGAGAGAGAGGGAGGGGATAGGAGCTGCTAGAGGGGTAGGAGAGACAGATACGGCATTTGGTGGAGGGAAACGACGGGCAGAAGGAAGTGTCCTGAACAAGAGGCAGATAGAGAGATACATAAAGAAAGGCACAGACAAGTAAAACCCAAATACAATATCACCTTCCAACATCCCCCCATAAAACATATCTGGTTTTTACTCGATTGTCCGACAAATCAACTGGCCGTCTTCACGGGAACCTTTCTGCCCGCCCTCACTTTCCCTCTCTTCCGTCTCCATCGCCTCTTCTTTTCTCCTCCCTTCTCCCTTCTCCACCCTCCTTTCTCATTTTCCGCTTCTCTCCTTTCCCTTCCGCCTTTTCTCTCCCTTCCCTTTACCTCTCCATTCTCCTTTCACTTCTCTCCTCCCTTTCCCCCATTACCTTCCCTCCCTTCTCTTCACTTCATTTCTTTCTCCACTCTTCCTTTCCTTTCCCTTCTCCTATCCACTCCCTTACCATTATTGCTTCCTGTTCTTCCCACCTTTCTCTCTCTCCTCTTTCTTCCCACACACCCTCCTTCTTTCCCTATGTGTATGAGACTGCGGGTGTCTGTTTGTCTTTTTATGTGAGTGCGTGTGTCTATACAAGCATCAGTATAGGTACTTATAAAGACCTTGCGTGTGTGTACATGAGCGCGTGCATGTACGTAAGGTCGCGCACACAAAGCTGCATTAGGAATCGAAACCCCGAGATTTGATTCGGACCAGATGAGGAGGGCGGGGGGGGGGGGCAACCAGATCACATGGTTATGCGGCGACATCTTTCCAAATCGAGTCAGCTGTGTTTTTTTTTCCTTTTGGTGGGGAGGGGGGTTCTGAGGGAGGAGGGGCGCGGCGAAGGTTCTAAGGAGGGCGGAGGGAAGGGGTAGGTAGGCTGGGGTGGGGGGGGGGGAAGGGAAGGGCAAAGAAGGAGGGAAGGAGGGACCGAGGGAGAGTCCTCGAAGGGTGGGAAGGGGAGGGTGTCGTCCAAGAGGAGAGAAGGAGGGAAAAAGACGTGAGGAAGGAAGGGAGGGGTGGGAGAAAGGGAGGGAGGAATGGAGACGGAGGGAGAGAAAGAGAAGGGGAGGGAGGGAAGGGGATCTCATGGGGGGAGGGGACAGGGTGGGGCAAAAACACGGCTGCAATTCTTACCATTACGATGAATACTAATATCCACTGAACTTTTTTGTGGTTGGCGCTGACTGTGTGTGTGTGTGTGTAGGTTTGTATGGATGGATGGATAGAGGGATGTACGTATGTATGTATATATGAATGCATGCATGTGTGCATGTATGTATGTACGTATGTATATATGAATGCAGGTATGTATGTATGTATGTATGTATGTATCCATGGATGCATGCATGTATGTATGTATATATGTACGTACGCATGTATATATGAATGCATGTATGTATGTATGTATGTATGCATGTATGTACGTACGTATGTATATATGAATGCAGGTATGTATGTTGTATGAATGCATGCATGCATGTATGTATGTATGTATGTATGCATGTACGTACGTATGTATATATGAATGCATGTATGTATGTATTATGTATATATGAATGCATGCATGTATGTATGTATGTATGTACGTACGTATGTATATATGAATGCAAGTATGTATGTATGTATGTATATATATATGAATGCATGCATGTATGCATGTATGTATGAATGCACGTACGTATGTATATATGAATGCAGGTATGTATGTATGTATGTATGTATGTATGTATATATGAATGCATGCATGTATGTGTGTATGTACGTATGTATATATGAATGCTGGCATGTATGTATGTATGCATATATGAATGTATGCATATATGAATGCATGCATGTATGCATGTATGTATGCATGTATGTACGTATGTATATATAAATTCACGTATGTATGTATGTATGTATATATCAATGTATGCATGTATGTATATATATAAATGCATGTCTGTCTGTTTTATTGTATGTATATATGAATGTATTTGTGTATGTATGTGTGTATGTGGCGGTGGTGGTGTATGCATGTATGTATGTATATATGTATCTATGCATGTAAGTACGTACGTACGTATGTATGTATATACGTATGTGCGCATGTATGAAAGTATATATGTATGTATGTATGTATGTATGTATGTATGTATGTATGTATGCATGTATGTATGTATGCATGTATGTATGTATGTATGTATGTATGTATGCATGTATGTATGTATGTATGTATGTATGTATGTATGTATGTATGCATGATTGTATGTATATATGTATTATGTACGTATGTATATATATATATATATATATATATATATATATATATATATATATATATATATATACATGTACATATTTATATGTATGTATATATGTATGAATGAATGTATGTACGTATGTATGTCTATATGAAAGCATGCACGTATGAGCGAATCCGCGCGCGCGCCTTCCTCCCCCAAACCCCTCGCCGACCCGGCCGACGCCCTCCCCCCCCCCGCGCCGAGACAAGGAGCCCCGGAACATCGGCGCGACTTTCCCTCTTCCTCTCGGCGATCGCCCCTCCGCCGCCCTCCCCGCCCTCCGCCGCCCTCCTCGCCCCTCCGCCGCCGCCCTCCCCGCCCTCCGCCGCCTCCTCCGCCGCCTCGCCGCCCTCCCGCCCCTCCGCCGCCCTCCCCGCCCCTCCGCCCCTCCGCCCTCCGCCGCCCTCCGCCTCCGCCGCCCCCCGCCCTCCGCCGCCCTCCCCGCCCCTCCCCGCCCTCCCCGCCCCTCCGCCGCCCTCCCCGCCCCCTCCGCCGCCCTCCCCGCCCCTCCGCCGCCCTCCTCGCCCCTCCCCGCTGCATGAAAGCAGAATTGTCACACCGCCGATTATGACGCAAAGCTCAGAGGTCAGGGGTCAAGGGTGGGGAGTTGGTGCGTGGGGTAGGGTGGGGTGTATGGGAGGGCGAGGGGGTGGGGGTGTATGGGGAGGGGCGAGGGGGTGGGGGTGTATGGGAGGGCGAGGGGGTGGGGGGGGTGTATGGGAGGGGGCGAGGGGTGGGGGTGTATGGGGAGGGGCGAGGGGGTGGGGGTGTATGGGGAGGGGCGAAGGGGTGGAGGTAGGGGGAGCAGGTGTTACGAAAAGGTGGACAAGAAGGGAGCAGGGAGAGAAGAGAGAGAGAAAAAAAAAAGAAGAAAAAGAAGAAATAACTAGAGACAAAAAAGAAAAGTAGAGGATAGAAGAGACATGAAAAAAGTCGAGAGAAAAAGAAACAACAAAATAAAGAAGCCAAGGAAATGGAAAAAAACTACAACATAAATATCAAGAAGTGGAGATAATCGAAGTGGACGATAAAAGGGAAGAGAAAAAGAGGGAAGAAGGAGAAGGCGCGAGAGATCAGAGGCCCTCGAGTGCTCCGTCTTAAATCACTACGAGGAAGACCTGCTCGAGGCGCCCAGGAGGTAAACATAAACATGAGGCTCAGCTACACTTACAGGCATAC
>NW_020869674.1:178520-188520 GCF_003789085.1 Penaeus vannamei | reverse complement strand
TGTGGGATGAATTAGAGGAAGGGGAGAGGAGAGAGAGGGAAAGGGAGAGGGAGAAAGAAAGAAGAGAGGAGAGGGAGACAGGAAAAGAAGTAAAAAAGAAAAGGAGAGAGAGAGAGGTGACAGGGAATGAGGGAAGTGAGAGAGAGAGAGAGAAGAGAGAGAAGGAGAGGAGAGAGAGGGGGAGGGAGAGAGAAGAGAAAGAGGAAGAAAGAAGGAGAAGGCTTGTATATTTAATTCCCGCCTTCTTTCCATTTCCGTCTTTGTGTGCAGAGCAAAGGGCAAAATGCAGGAGGCGATGGGAAAGCGGAAATGAAGAATCTGGATGCAAGTAGACGCAAGCGAAGAAGGGGAGGAGGGAAGGGAGGCGAAGGAGAAGGAATGAGGAAAGAAGGAAAGAAAGTCAAGGCGTCGGGGGGAGGCAGATACACACACACACACACACACACACACATTACACACACACAACACGACACACACACACACACCACACACACAGCACACACACACACACACATATATAATATATATATATATATATATATATATATATATATATATATATATATATATATATATATATATATCATCCTCCTCCTGCGCCATCTTTCGTTCTCCTTTTCTTTCTCTCCTTCTCCCCCTTCTCAAAATTCTCCTTCGCCCTCTTCCTCCTCTCCTCCCCCTCCTCCTTCTCTCTCCCTTTCTTCCTTTAACCCTACCCTCTTCTTTGTCTTCTCCCTTCCCCACCCCCACCCTTCCCTTCCCCTCCTCCTCCCCTCCCCACTCCGCCTCCCCACCCACCCCCTCCTTTCCCTGATCCCTCCCCCTCCCCACCCACTCCTCCTTCCCTGACTCCCTCCCCCTCCCCTCCCACCCCCTCCCTCTTCCCTGACCCCCTCCCCCTCCCCCTCCCCACCCACTCCCTGACTCCCTCCCCCTCCCCCTCCCCACCCACTCCCTCCTTCCCTGACCCCCTCCCCTCCCCCCCCCACCCACTCCCTCCTTACCCACCCCTCCCCCTCCCCACCCACCCCCTCCTTCCCTGACCCCCTCCCTTCCCTCTTTAATAAACTCCGCAGGGTGACAGGTAAAGGAGTAATCAAGTCGCTGGATTTTCTTGAAGTGGGAAGTTGAGAAGTTCATTTTGTTTTTCTCGACTGTTTGTTTTGTGTGGTGAATGTGGGTGGGTGGATTGTGGTGTGGGTGTGTGGGTGGATTTGTGGGTGTGGGTGGATTTTTGTGGATGTGTGGTGGATTTTTGTGGGTTTTGGTGGAAATAGGTGGGTGTTGGTGGTGGACTTTTGTGGATGTGGGTGAAAGTGGGTTGGTGTGTGGTGTGTTGTGTGTGTGTTGTATTTGTTTTGTTGTGTTTTGTTTGTTGTGTGTGTGCGTGTTTGTGTGTGTGTTTTGTTTGTTTTGTTGTTGTTGTTTGTTGTTTTTGTATGTGCGTTTCAATATATGTATATCGTACACAAGAAACATAACATACAAAACAAGATAATGCAAACAAAAACAAAAACGCCAAATTTAGTCCAGGCCAATTAAGTGATTGGTCCTTTTATCTGCACAGGATTTCGAGTATGGAAAAAATAGCTTGTTTAAATACGTGAATGGAATGCTGCAGGTACTTCACTGTGATCAGCTAGAGAGAGGGAGAGGGAGAGAGAGAGAGAGAGAAGGAGAGAGATAGAGAAGATGGAGGGAGGAGGATATGAGAGAGAGAGAGAGAGAGAAGGAAAGAGATAGAGAGATGGAGGGAGGAGGATATGAGAGAGAGAGAGAGAGAGAGAAGGGAGAGAGAGAGAGAGAGAGAGAGGAGGATATGAGAGAGAGAAGAGAGGAGAGAGATAGAGAGAGGAGAGAGGAGAGAGAGAGAGAGAGGAGAGAGAGAGAGAGAGAAGAGAGAGAAGAGAGAGAAGAGAGAGAGAGGAGAAAGAGAAGAGAGAGAGAGAGAGAGAGGGTGACTGAGAGTAAGAGAGAGAGGGACAAAATGAAAGAGAAGTTTTTTCTCTTTTTTTTAAGAGAGAGAAAAAAAAAACACAACTGGCGCAGAGGCAGAGATCAATAGTAAAAATACAATCAGATTGGAGAGACGCAGAAATTGGCAGAGACATAAAAGATGAAATCCGCTTAGCAGTGAGTGAAAAAAAAGATCCGCAGATTCATCAACAAGTGGATTTTATGAGACTTAGTTGATAAGTCACAGAGATAAAGGGGGGGGAGGGAAAGAAGGAAAGAGAGAGAGAGAGAATGAGAGAGGAGAGAAGGGGAGAGTGAGAGAGAAGAGAGAGAGGGAGAGAGGGGGGGAGGGGAGGAGAGAGAGAAAGAGAGAGAGAGAGAGAGAGAGAGAGAGAGAGGAGAGAGAGAGAGAGAGAGAGAGAGAGAGAGAGAGAGAGAGAGAGAGAGAGATGGATATATATAGAGAGAGAGACGACGAGAAGAAATATATAAGACAAGCAAATCATACAGATCTACCGCACTCTATTTGGGCAACAGCAAGGTACATTTGTCTGATTACAGATGCCCAGGTTAATTGGAAGTGAACATCAGGGACTTGTAGCTGAAGACTAGTGTGTGTGTGTGTGTGTGTGTGTGTGTATACTGATATACATACATATATATATATATATATATATATATATATATATATATATATATATATATATATATATATATATATATATATATATATTACGATTGTGTGTGTTTTCAACATATGCATGTGTATATTCTTTCCTATGTGTCTAATATGCCCTCGTATAATTAAACTTTTTTCCTAAAAAAGACTCCCTTTATATAACACGACCCAACGAGGAAAAAAATTAACACCAATAAATAATTACGTTTGTAATTTAGTTCATTAACCATTTTTAACTGACAACCCCCTGGTGGAGCCTGTCTGCAACAAAGGGGAACTGTTTTAAATTTCGGACGACCTGACAACCGGTGCAGTTGCAAGGTGCTTTATGACGGGGGAAGGGAGGGAAGGCTAGGGAGGAGGGAGGGAAGGATGGGCGGGAGGGAGGCTAGGGGGAGGGAGGGAGGGAAGGATGGGCGGGAGGAGGGCGGGAGGGAGGGGGTGAGGGGGGAGGGAGGGGGAGAGATATGGTAAGGGAGGGAGGGAGGGGTGAGGGTGGGCGGAGGAGGTGGTGGTGGTGGTGGGGGCGGGGGGTGAGGAGAATGAAGGAGGTAGGCAATGGAGGGAGGGAGGGGAGAGGGGGTATTGGTGGCGGGCGAGAGAAAAGGAAAAAGATGGACAGAAAAGAAGATAGATGAACAGATGGAGAAATAGACGTATAGACAGAGAGACAAAAAGAAAGAAAACAAGAGAGAGAAACACACAACAACAACAACAACAAAGCTCATATCTACAAAAAAAAAAACGTAACCCTCCCCCCTCAAAAGAAAAAACAAAACATATCTACAAAAAAACTTCCCTTTCCCATAAAACAAGAAAAAAAAAAAATAAAGAAAATGCTCCCTAACAAAACAGTCCCCCTCTTTTCCCAATCGCAGCTTCCCTCTCCGTACCGGCAAAACTAATCGAAAACCCTCCTCTCCTTGCAGCTGACGGAGGCCCTGTCGTTCTTGCACTACTCTTGCCATGTCATTCACCGCAACGTCACTCCAGCTTCCGTGTTTGTCACCAAGAGAGGGACGTGGAAGCTCGCCGGTCTCGAGTTCACGGGTGAGTCCAACGCGCTGTTCTTCTGTTCTCTCTCTCTCTCTCTCTATCTCTCTCTCTCTCTCTCTCTCTCTCTCTCTCCTAATATATATATATATATATATATATTATATATATATATATATATATATATATATATATATATATATATATATATTGTTGTTGTTGTTCTATTGTGAACAGGTCTTGAGCTCATGGCTGTTCTCCTTGTTTTTTTTTTGTTTGTTTTTTTGTTCTTTTGTGAATAGGTCTTTTGTTCTTTTGTTTTCTGGTCTCTCGTGTTTTCTGTTCTGCTGGGATTTATTTTTTTAAACTTCTTTGTTTTTCCTTGTTTGTTTTTTGTTGTTCCTATTCATTTATTTTCCTGTTTCTTTTTTTCTGTTCTGTGTTTTATTCTGTTTTTTGGTGTGGTGGTGGTGTGGGGGAGAGTGATGGGTCCATGCGTTTGAAGAATTTTCCAGAATAGGAAATCGTCAGACTCAACAATCCCTCTATCCTGAGTCTAAGTTATATATATATATATATATATATATATAATATATATATATATATATATATATATATATATATATATATATATATATATATATATATATATATATATATATTATATATATATATATATATATATATATATATATATATATATATATACGTATTATTGTGTGCACACGTGTGCACTCCGCTGATATACTCCTTTTTATCTCTTTTTTTCTCTTTCCTTCTCTCCATCTACCTATGCATCTGTACCTCTTCTTGACCGTCTGCCTGCTTACCCATTACCTTGTTGATTTCCACATGTTCTGCGTGCTTGTAGGTATGAGTCTGTCCCGAAAGTTATGCTTACTCATTATCGAGGAGGATTCCGCATCTGCCAAGGTTGAATGTCTGTGCGCCATGGCCTCAGATTGGCCTGTCTGGGAGAGCTTGCGCGTGCGAGCGCATTTCTCGCCATTACCGCAAATTATAAGGATGCGACGTGAGAGCCGTGATTTCGTCTTTGCTTGGAGTTTGTCATCAATGTTTACCTGTATAACATTATAATTGAATTTATACAGGATTGTAATACATGTAGTAGACTTGCAAACATTACCCTGAGTGCAGACGTTGCCATGGTTAATAAATGAGTTTCAGACATCTTAATCCGAAGTCTGGGCTCCATCATCGCATTCGGATGGGTTGCGGTAATGGTGGCGCCAATGTGTTCGAGCGAGAGAGCGTTCGTTTTCAGCGTTCGCGTAGGTAGTGACGTAGGGTCCGTTCGCATAGGCGGTCTCTAAGCGGATTCCGTAAGCCGGAGCCCCCCAAGAGCTTCTTTTTCATATTGAATAATACACATGGATACGCTAGAGGGACAGGCTGACAAACAACGTCCGTGGTATTATATCTTTTCATTTTTTTCGCTCTTTCCATTTCTTGCAAATGGAGATTCGTTGTTAACTTGTAACCCTTTTTTCAGCTGTAAACCGATTGAGTAAAAGCCCTTCTCCTTCCTTTCTAAAATGGACGAGACTTTTTGTTTAGGAGTATATATACTGTGTGTACATACATGCATAAATGCATGCACACACACACGCACGCACACACACACACACACACAAACACAATCACACACGCACACACACACACACAAACACACAAACACACACGCACACATAATACATCACAAACATACACACACAACACACACACACACGCACACACACAGACAAACACACACACAACACACACGGTACACACATATACACAAAAGACTAAAAGATATTAAATCCAAAATGTCGCTTTTCCTCCTTTGTTAAAGATTATTATATCAAAACAAGAGAGAGAGAAAGAGAAAGAGATAGAGAAGAGAAAAAGAGAAAAAGAGAGAGGAGAGAGAGAGAGGAGAGAGAGAGAGAGAGAGAAAGAGAGAGATAAAGAGAGAAAGAGACAGAGAAAGAAAGAGAAAGAGAGAAATCATTCCCCTACCAGCACCCAACCAGAAACACCTTCCACGCCACCCGCGACGCCCCCTTCCTCGTCGTCGTCGAACTCCGCAGAAACCGCAGGAAGATTTCCGGAAACTCTCTCCTCCCCTCTCCGTCGCCGAGATTCGCGGAAGAAATAATTGATGCTGTCTTAAGGGACTCATTTGACTATCTCCACCTCTCTCCCTTTGTTCGAAAATCCCTGTTCTTTTCTTGCATTTTGGGCCCTGAGTGGATTTTTTTGGGGTTATATTGATTTATGGGACGGGGGGGGGGGGATATTAGAGGAGAGGTGAGGGACGAGATAGGGAGAAGGGTAGGGAGAGATAGGGAGAGGGAAGGCGAGAGATAGGTTAAGAGAAAGGGGAGAGGTAGAGAGAGAAAGAGAGAGATGAGAGAGAGAGAGAGAGAGGGAGGGAGGGTGAGGGGGTGAGGGAGGAGGGAGGGTGAGGGGAGGGGAGAGAGAGAGGGAGAGAGAGAGAGAGGTTAGGGGGGGTGAGGGAGAGAAGGGTTAGAGGGAGGTAGGGAGAAAAGAGACAGAGAGAGAGAAAAGCGAGGGAGAGGGAAGAGAGAGAGAAGAGAGAGAGAGATCGAAAAGAGAAAGAGACGGACACACGAAGGACGAACTCCGCATTCCCGCCTCGCTCGAAGGAGTCCTGTTCCATGGATAACGACGGTGTACCTGGAACGACGTCCCACTCGCGCCCAAGGACCTTTGCGGGTTTGTTCAGGCGGCGGCCTTAAGATGCAGGGCTCGATCCTTCCCATTCACCTCTTGTCTCTGCGTTCAATATTGAGCGATTCTAACTCTCCGGTACACAAAGAGAAAATATACGCTTGCACAGTTGCACGCCTGCGCAGAAGAGAGCATGTTGCCTGCGATGCGGATTCTGGATTTAGGAAGATGGATTCGCACAAATCCACACGTAAAAAATAAACACACACACATCACACACACACACACCAACACACATCACACACATGCACACACATACACACACAACACACACAACAGCACACACACACAACACAACACAACAACAACACACACACACACACACACACACACACACACACTTGTACATATATGTATCACTCATTCACACACATACTACAACTTCACATACTACTCACATGCACTTGTACATACATACACACTTCGCACATGCCCACATACAACTTGTATAACATAACCACAAATTACATGTTACATACACGCATTCAGCAACACGCACGCATACAACATACAGCACGCTCGCACACATACATAAACACTCTTATCGAACCACACATAACCAAAATTTTAGAAACAAGACACATAAGCCTTTTTTCCTCCGACGTTAAAGGCGCCTGTCTCATATTACTCTCTTGCAAGGATAAAGACATTCAATTGCAAGGCACGCGCAGTTCCTTCTCCAGCACTCGCCCTTATTGTCCTTAAATGGAATAGAATGAGTGCACAGCAGAGAGAAAAAGGGGGTTGAAATTGGGCGAAAAGCAGGTAGAGTGAATACATGGAGACGCGTTCGTAAGCTCTACGCACGCACGCTTTGCAACAGCGCACGCATCGCACATGCATAAAGCACAGTAGCTATGTAACGGCAAAGTGAGAGAGCGCAAACACGCGAGCAACACACATAGTCTCTATTCCCTCGTCCATCTTTTCTCTCTCTCTTCTCTTCTCTCTCTTCTCTCTTCATCTCTTATCATCTCTCTCTCTCTCTTCTATCTCCTCTCCTCTCTTCCTCTCCTCATCTCTCTCTCTCTCTCTCTCTTTTCTTTTGTCAATTGATGATGAGAAAGAGAGAAAGAAAGAAAAGAAAAAAGAAGGAGTAAGAAAGATATAATAAGAAGAGAAGAAAAGAACAAAAACGAGGGGAGAATAAGAGGCAACTAGCTGGCAGCATTTGTATAATCAATGAAAAGAACCGCCTATTAACGCCACAACCCTTAATCCTCACACCATTACTCATCATCCTCATCCCTCATCGCTCACAGTCACCCATTTACCGTACATCCAAACCACCCCCCACCCTCACCTCACCTATTACCTCACAATCCACGCTCATCTTTTTTTAATCTGCACTAATCCCCTCCGGCGCCTATTATTCACATACGCAAACTTCCATCTTATTATTTCTTTCATTCAATTATCGAATGCTACAATCAATTACGCATTCACTTCCCATTTTCGTCCGTCTACATTTACCAGTATCCTTACCTCAATTCTCATCTATCCCTTTCCAATCTTGTCCTCTCCCTTCATCTACCATTATCCACACATTCTCCTCTCATGGCCCCTCGCATTAACCGCATGCCTCATGACCTCATCCACTCTCATTATCCAATCTTCTCCTCATTCCTCACCCTTTATCTGCTTACCTCTTTACCCCATCCCTCCTCCTCATCCATTCCCTTCACCCCTTCATACGCACCACCATTTGTCCTTCCTCTTCATTCTCACCTTAACCCTTTAAGCTCCCCACCCTCCTCGCCCCATCGCTCCCTCTTACCTTTAACAATCCAGTCCCCCTCGCCCCCTCCTCTTCTCGCCCTTCCTCCCTCTTACCTTTAAACACCCAGTACCTCCATAATACGCATATCCTTCCGTCCCGCCTCTCTTCTCCTCCCCCATCCTCCACCTCTTTACCTTACACCACAGGCCCTTCCCTCCTCTCGACCATCTTACTTCCCAGCTACTCCCGACCCCACTTTCTCCTACCCTCCATCCTCAATACGGCCTCTTACCCTTTAAAACAACGCGCACAAGTCCCTCCCCTGCTCCCCCCTTCTCCGCTAAGTCCTCCATCCCCCCCCTTTCTCGCCACAAGCCCCTCCTCCTCACTCCCCTGCATAACCTTTAACACCCAAGGCCCTCCCTCTGCCTCCGCAGGTACATAACAGAGGCTGCCGGTGCAGCCAACGGACCCCGCTTCTGTCCTCGCCCTCCCCGTTGCTCAGCCCCAGGACCCGTCCGGCTCTCACACCCCTTCTCCAAGCCAGAATGTGACTCCAGTCGCATCCTCCTCTCTCCTACCTCTTACCTATTAGATACCCACCAGTCCTCCCCCTCTCCCCCCGCCCTTACATCACAGCTGGACAAGATGTAGAACCCTTCTCCCCACGCCACCCCTCCTCCTCACATACCTAGCAGCCTCCTCTCCCCTCTTAAACCTTTTACACCGCGCTCCAGGCCCTCCCCTTTCCCCCTTGTCCCGCAACAGCCCGCGGAGCCTCCACGAAGAATGGTACCTATAGCCCCTCGCTCCTCGCAATGACCACCTGCAGCCGCTCTACCCACTCCGTCCTCTTACCCTGTATATCCGAGAACTTACCGCAGAACGCGCTGCCAGGCCTCCCGCTCTCCCCCCCTTCTCCAAAAGCCCCCCCCCCAGTCCCTCCTCCTCCTACCCCTCCTTACCTTTAACAGCACCCGCAGCCCTCCACCTCTCCCCTCCCCTATCCCCAAGCCGCTCCCCAGCCCTCCTCCTCCTCCCCTCTACCTTTAACACCTTCCAGGCCCTCGCCCCTCTCCCCCCTTCTCTTCCCAAGGCCCCCGCCTAGCCCCTCCTCTCCTCCCCTCTTAGCTTAAAACACCCAGGCTCCCCCTCTCCCGCTCTCCCCCACTTCTCCCCAAGTCCTCCCCTCTCGCTCCCCTCCTCCTCTCCCCCCCCTTCTCCCCCAGCCCCCCTCCCCTCTGCCCCTTCTCCCCCAGCCCCTCCTTCCTCCTCCCCTCTTACCTTTAACCACCCAGTCGCCTCCCCTCTCTCCCCCCCTTCTCCCAAGCCCCCCCTAAGCCCCTCCTCCTCCTCCATCTTACTTTAAACACCGCAGGCCCTCCCCCTCTCCCCCCTTCTCCCCAAGCCCCCCCCAGCCCCTCCTCCCTCTCGCCCTCTTACCTTTAAACACCCGCAGGCCCTCCCCCTCTCCCCCTTCTCCCCAAGCCCCCCCAGCCCCTCCTCCTCGCTCCCCTCTTACCTTTAACACCTCCAGCTCCCCTCTCCCCCTCTCCCCCCCCGCCCCTTCTCCCCAAGCCCTCCCTCCCTCCCCGCTCCTCCTCCTCTCCCTCCCTCTCCCCCAGCCCCCTCCCTCTTCCCGACCGGCTTCTCCCCCAAGCCCCTCGCCTCCTCCTCCCCTCCTCCTCCCGCCCAGCCCCTCACCCTCTACCTTTAACGACATGGTTGTTACCCAGCCGCCTACTCCTCCTCCCCTCCCTTCTCCGCAAGTCCCTCCCCCTCAGCCCTCCTCCATCCTCTCCCCAGACCCCCCCCTCCGCAGCCCCTCCCTCTCCCGCCCCCCCGCTTTCTCCCCCGCCCCTTCTCTCCTCCCCTCTCTCCTCCTCTCTCCCTGC
>NW_020869674.1:168520-173520 GCF_003789085.1 Penaeus vannamei | reverse complement strand
GGAAGAGCAAGAGAGAGAGAAAGAAAACGCGATCGAGAAAGAGAAAGAGAGAGAGAGAAAAAAAAAGCGAGCGAGAAAGAAATCGAACGAGAGACGAGGGAAGGAAGAGAGAAAGAGAAAGAGAGAGAGGCAAAAAAAAAAAAAAAAGAAAAAAAGAATGCGCGGGCGAGAGAGCAAGAGCGAGAGAGTTATTGCATTTTCACCCTAAGGAGATTCGGGAAGATCAAGCCTCCCTCAATTATCTTAAGGGAGGCGAGCCAGCGGTTCGAGGGCGGGATCAGGAGCTGCCTTTCGGGTGCTGCTCTGGCGGAGGAACCGGGCGGTCTGCCTGCTCGCTCCCTCTTTCTCTTGTTTTTTTCTCTTCTTGTTTTACTTCTTTTCTTTTCTTCTTCTTTCTCCTTATTTTCTTCTTGTTTTCCTTCTTCGTCTTATTTTCTTGTTTTCCTTCTTCATCTTATTTTCTCCTTGTTTTTCTTACTTTTTTTCTTTTGCTTCTCGATCTATCTCTCCTTATTTCTCTTCTTTTTTTTTTCTTTTTTCTTCATCTGCACATTTTTCATATTTTTTCATATCAATTCTTCTTTTTCACCTTCTTCCTTATATCTCGATTTCTCCACACTTTTCTTCTTTTCGGTTTAGTTCTTTCTCTCTCTCTCTCCTCTCTCTATCTATCTATCTATCTATCTATCCTATCTATATATATATATATATATATATATATATATATATATATATATATATATATATATATATATATATATATATATATATACAACATCATCATCATCATTATTATCACCAGTATTGTTATTACAATTCTTTTCTTATTCTTATTCTTGTTGTTGTTGTTGTTTAATTATCATTTTATTATCACTATTACTCTTATCATTATCATATATATAACAACAGTAATAATTATTGTTATTATCGGTATTACTTTTATGAATTAGTATCAAAACTTGTATCATTATCATTACCTGCAGCAGCAGTATTAGTTGTTGTTATATTAGTAGTACATCTTTTCTATAATTAGCATTATTTTTCGTTATTGTATTATCATCATCATTATAAATGCCATCACTGTTGTTGATTTTGCTGTCATTAACTGTTTTTGCTGAAAAGTGAGAGTAATTACTGCTTATTTCACTGACATCATTACTAGTAACATCACTAGCATTGTCACACTTCACATCATGACAAATCCAACGACATCAGCAAGTACAGTGGCGGACAAAAGTCTTTTAATGAACTGAAGCTTCGAGTTCGTTTCGCTCTATATAGAGAGTGTGGATTTAAGCAGGTGTTCGAAGCGGAATTCGAAACGGGTTTGACGAGAGAGTCGCGAC
Organism: Penaeus vannamei; assembly: GCF_003789085.1. Taxonomy (NCBI): domain Eukaryota; kingdom Metazoa; phylum Arthropoda; class Malacostraca; order Decapoda; family Penaeidae; genus Penaeus; species Penaeus vannamei. The sequence goes on along the minus strand of NW_020869674.1, from coordinate 172,174 downwards.
TGTAGCATTCAGGAGGTCAGGAACATCACTGAAAGATCGCAGTTTCTACTTCAATATCCATGGTTTTTTTTCGAATTCCTTCCTTCCCCATATATCGTTTTCTCCCCTCATTCACTTCCCACCCTTCCCCTCATTCACTTTTTCCCCTCATTCACTGCACTTCTTGATTCCTATTCCCCCTTTCTTTCCCTCCTATTTTTCCGATTATCCTCATTTTGTCTCTCCTACACCCCTTCGCTTTTACCGTCACTCCCCTTTCTCCCTTTCATCCACGCATTCCTCCTCTTCCATTCGTACATTTTTTCCCCTATTCTCATTCGTCTCCATCTCCTCACCCTCAGCCAGGTTCCTATCCACCTCCTCTATCTCTTCACCCTCACTTCCCTATTTCCCCTTTTCCCTGACTCTTTTCCACTCACCTTCATGTACTACTCCTTCTTACTTCTCCACTTCCTACTTCACTTCCCCTCACTTTCTCCCCTTTTCCCCTTTACTTCTCTCTTCCCTCTTTCCCTCCGTCTCCCCTCACCCTTCCCACTTTTCCCCTTTTTTCCCCTTAAACCCTTCTCCATCATCATTTCCCTCTCTTCCTTTTTTTCCCTCATCCTTCCACTTATTCCCTCACCCATTCCACTCTTTTTCCCCCTTCCCCTCCCCCCCTTTTCCCTACTTCTCTCCCCCTTTCCCCCTCTTCCCTCACCCTCCCCCCCCTATTCCCTTACTTCTCTCCCCCTCCCCCCCTCTTCCCTCACTCTCCCCCCCCCTTTTCCCTTACTTCTCTCCCCCTTTCCCCCTATTCCCCCTTCTTCCCCCTCGCCCCCGCCCCCGCCATAACCCAGAAGCTGCCACAATAGATCACGTGAGTTCATACCCAAAGAGAACTTCAGACTCGTATGTCCAATACTGCAAAATTTACGACACCGACGGAGAAAGGGGGAGGAGGAGGGGTGGAGAGGAAGGGAGGAGGAAAGGAGGGAAGGGAGGAGGAAGGAGGAGGGAGGGGATAGGCGAAGAGGAGGAGGAGAGGGAGAGGGAAGGGAAGAGAGGAGGGGATAGGGAGGAGGAATGGGGGAGAGGGAGGAGGGAAGGAGGGAGGAGGATAGGAGGAGAGGAGGGGAGGGGAAGGACAGGGAGGAGGGGAAGGGATGGCGGAGAGGACAGGAGGAGGAGGGGATAGGGAAGAGGAATGAGGAGGAAGGAGGAGAGGAGGGGAGGGGAGGGAAGGAAGAGGAGGGGAGAGGGAAGGAGGGAGGAGGGAGGGCGAAGGGGGAAATGAGGGAGAGAGGAAGGGGAGGAGAAGGAGGAGAGGGAAGGAAGGGAGAAGGAGGGAAGAGGATAGGGAGAGCAAAAGGAGGAGGAGAGGAAGGGGAGAGGGGAGGGGGAAGGAGGGGATTGGGCTAGAGAGGAGAGGAGGGGAATAAGTGGAGGAGGGCCGATGGAAGTTGGAAAGGGTGAAGGAAAATAGGAGAAGGAGACGGAAAGGGAGGCTACAAAAGGGAGGGAAGGAGTTGAAGCGTGTTGACACCATGAACGAGAGTAGGAAGGGAGAGAAGAAGGCGGGATGGAAGGAAGGCGAAGCGAAAAAAGATAGAGGAGGAATTCAGGAGGAAAGAATGGGAGAAGGATGGAGAAGAAAAAAGCCGAAGGGAAGAGGAAAAAAAGATGATGAATAGGAGGTGCAGGGGAGAGAGAAAGGGGAAAATGAAAACACGAAGGGAGGGGATCGAGAGAAGGAAAAAAGAAAGAAAAGAAAGAAGCGATGTGAGAGAATGAAGGAAAAACAGAAAAAGAAATATAGTGACAGTGATGATAAAAGAAAGAAAGAAAGAAAAAAATGAAAAAAATACGCCATTTTCAGCGACACGTGATAAATTCTATTGGCTGGGAAGGGAAAGGAAGAGGAAGGCAGGAAGAAGGGAGAAGGAAGAGAAAAAAAAAGGAAGAGAAAAAATAGGAAAGTCATGGTTTTCATTTTCACACACACTTTCTCAAATTAGAAGAGCTTTGTATGATAATTCTTTGTACATATTTTATATACATGTTAGGAAGGGTAGGTAGACAGATAAATGAATAGATAGATAGATAGATGAATGGAGAGACAGATAGATGAATAAATAGATAGATAAATAGATAGATGGATGACTAGCTATTTAGTGTTTGATGCTGATAAGTAATGATGATGATAGTAATGATAACAGCAATAATAACAGTAATGATGATGATAGTAATTGATAACAGCAATAATAAAGTAATGATGATGATGATATTAATGATTTAACTATTGATGATAATAATGATAAAAATGATAATGAGGAGAAGGATGTTTACGATAATGATGAAAATTAAAACGGTAATGAGTGTGTGTGTTCATGTGTGCATAATGAAATTAATCCTCAAATATATTATTAATAAGCCTTGTCTTAGATTTAAAGAAACATCGTATTCAAAGAAATGAAAGATAAAAGGAAATAAGAAAAAAAAATGATAATGAAAAAAAATCAAATGGAAGAAAAAAAAAAACCCAACAGGGAAGGAGAGACGAATGGAGGAGGGGAAAAGGGATAACAGGGGAGGGGGGGTGGGGGGGAAGGAGAGGTTGGGGGACGGGGGGGGGGGGGGTACGTAAGCTGTTGACCAAAGTTTCACAATCAGAACTTTCTGCGGAAATGACATCATCTGGATTAATGAGTGTGTTTTAACTTCGCTCTGTATTTGATTCCGTTTCTCTCTTCAATCTCTCTCTCTCTCTCTCTCTCTCTCTCTTTCTTTCTCTTTCTCTCTCTCTCCTCTTTCTTTTCTCTCTCTCTCTTTCTTTCTTTCTCTCTCTCTCTCTCTCTCTCTCTCTCTCTCTCTCTCTCTCTCTCTTCTCTCTCTCTCTCTCTCTCTCTCTCTCTCTCTTCTCTCTCTCTCTCTTTCTCTCTATATATATATCTCTCCCTCTTCTCTCTCTCTCTCTCTGCCTCTTCTCTCTCTCTCTCTCTCTCTCTCTCTCTCTCTCTCTCTCTCTCTCTCTCTCTCTCTCTCTCTCTCTCTCTCTCTCTCTCTCTCTCTCTCTCTCTCTCTCTCTCTCTCTCTCTCTCTCTCTCTGTTTGTAAATTATGTTTCATCTGTCCTTCCTATGTGATGATGGTCTACGTTTTTTAATCATTTGCAGTTTTTCCATGTTTCACACACACACAGAACACACAGAAACACACAGAAGAAACCACCGCCTGAGAATCCCAACCCGGAACACGCCCGAACACTCCACAACGAAATCCCAAATCCCGGTATTATATCCCGACAAAAGAGGAGACATTCGCCAGTTGCCCAATGGCGCCGGTCACGCACGCACGCACACACGCACACACGCGGGCAGATAACTTTCTCGTCGGACTATTAGTCTGGGAATGACAACGAAACTACGAAACTTTGGCCACAACATTGTCTTTTGATGGAGAGTGAGAGAGAGAGGAGGAGGGGAGGGGAGGGAGAAAGGAGGGAGGGAGAGAGGAGGGAGGGAGGGAGAGAGGAGGAGGGAGGGAGAGAGGAGGAGGAAGGGAGGAAAGGAGGAGAGGGAGGGAGGGAGAGAGGAGAGGGAGGAGAAGGAGGGAGGAGGGAGGAGGAAGAGAGAGGAGGAGGAGGAAAGGAGGAGGGGAGGGAGGAAAGGAGGAG
>NW_020869674.1:156020-158520 GCF_003789085.1 Penaeus vannamei | reverse complement strand
TGCTGATAATGATGGTGGTGATGATGATAACGATGATAATAATAATAATGATAATGATAATAGGACTCGTAAAAACAATAGTAATGATAATGATACTACTACTAATTATGTTGATGATAATGATGATAATATTGATAATAATAATAATGATAATAATAATAATAACAGCAACAGCAATAGTAATAATAATAATAATGATAATAATAATAATAATAATGATAATGATAATAATAATGATAACATTAATAATTATAATAATAACAATAATGATAATAATAATGATGATAATAACACTAACATCGAAATCATTAATAACAATATAACAACAATATCATCAATGATAATAACAATGGAAAAACCTCCGCATTATCTTTGAAACCAAAATTGAAAACGCCAATTCTTGTAAACAGACAAACAAACAAACAAACGCCCCTGACCTTTGACCTCAGCGAGCCCAGAACGCGGTCTCAATGAAGCAAAATTTCTCCTCAGTCGCTAACAAGCTCAAGTTCGCCAGTTGCTTCTCCTATTTCGCTTCCTTTTCCCTTCCTCCGTTTCTTCTGTCTCTTTCTCTCCTCATTCCTCGCTTATTTTTCGTCTCAAGTTTCTTTCTTCTTTGCTTTGTTCTCCTCTTTCTTCTCTTTCGTGTTCTGTTTCTCCTCCATCCTCCTCCTCTCCTTTCTCCACTTTATCCTCCTCCTCTTTTGTTTCCTCTTTCTTCTTCCCTCCTCCTCCTTTTTTCTTCTTCCTTCCCTCCATCACTCCTTTCTCGCTTCTCTTCCACCCCCTACCTCCACCTCCACCTCCCCTCCACCTCCTCTTCCACCCCTACCTCCTTCTCGTCTCTACTTCCTTCCCTTCCTCCTCCCTTCTCTTCCACTCCTACCTCCTTCTCGTCTATACTTCCTTCCCTTCCTCCTCCCTTCTATTCCACTCCTACCTCCTTCTCGTCTATACTTCCTTCCCTTCCTCCTACCTCCACCTCCCCCCTCCTCTACCCCCCCTCCTTCTTCCCCCCCCTACCTCCTCCTCTACCCCCTCCCCCCCTCCGCTCGTCTAATGAGAAGTCCTCATCAACCGCGGGCGGGAAACCTCCAAAAAGCAATATTAGGGACAATATTGATAGCAAATCTATTGATAGCGAAGGTCAGGAGTCGGGGGGGGGGGAGTGTGCTTTTCGTTTGTTTGTTTGTCTGTTTGTTTGTGAATTAGTTGTTGTTGTGTTGTTTTGTTGTTGTTGTTTTTTTGTGGCGTTGTCTTGATTAAGTTAAGAGTGAAGAGGTAACGAAAGATGTTTGTTATATTTGATGTGTTTGATATATTGTGTATTTATTTAAGCACTGTCTTTATTATTTTGCTGTTTGTCTGTTTATCAGTCTGTCTATTTTGTTTCTCAATCTTTCTGTCTATCTGTCTACTATATGTCTGTCTGTCTCTCTATTTGTCTGTCTGCCTAACTGCCTATCTGTCTGTCTGTATATCTGTCTATCTATCTATCTCAATTCACCTGCTCTGCGTGTGTTTACGTGTTCTGTGTATGTATATGTGTGTGCATATGTGTGTGTATCTGCCTATTTGTCTGTGTGTCTATCTCTCTATTTGTATGTCTGTCTATCTAATTGCCTATCTGTCTGTCTGTATATCTGTCTATCTATCTATCTCAATTCACCTGCTCTGTGTGCGTTTACGTGTTTTGTGTACAAATGTGTGTGCGCATATGTGTGCGTGTTCGTATGTGTATTACATCAACTCGCTCTGTAAATGAACAAGAGAGAAGAACATAGTTAAGAAAACGGAAGGAGAGATGACGTCTCTTTATAGCCAATACGTGGAACTAATCATTTTCTGGATATTTTGATAAAATCTACTGCTCTGTGGACCCCTATCCCACCCCGCCCCCCTTATACCTTCCATCTGCCCACCCTATCCGGTTGTCTACCCACCTATCCATCCAGGTCCTTTCACCAACCCACCTCACCCGCCTACAAATCTAGTAGCCCCGATATCTTACCCATCTCTCAAACCCACCGAAAAAAAACTCACTCATCTCTACAACCCACAAAAAAATATTCATTTCTCCAACCCACCCAGAACGATTTACTCATTTCCACATCCTACGAAAAAAAAAATATTCATCTCGCTAACCCACCCAAAAAAAACTTATTCATCTCTACAGCCCACCCAACCTAACCCAAAACCACCAAGCCTCTACGCAAACCAACCCAAGCCCGATTTAAACCAACCCTGCATAAATACAAACTTTTTTTTTTTAATCTGCCGAACTCTGCAAACCCAACCAAAACTCACCTAACCCACCTAGACACCACCCAAAACCACCTAAACCCACCCAAACCCACCCAACCATACCCAAACACACCCAAACACACCCAACCATACCTAAACCCACCCAAACCCACCTAAACCCACCCAAACCTACCTAAACCCACCCAACCATACGTAAACTAAACCACCTAACCCACCCAATCATACCTAAGCCCAC
>NW_020869674.1:141020-148520 GCF_003789085.1 Penaeus vannamei | reverse complement strand
CCGCCGCCCTCGCTCTAGTCACCTGTTGCTGTTCCCAAACTTCCCCTCGCTCGCTGGAGGTCGTGCCATTACCCTCAGGCGCACGGACGGCTTCAGACACCCTCGTCCCCTCGTCTCTCTCTCTCTCCTCTGCTCTCTCTCTGTCTTTCTTCTTCTCTCTCTCTCTTCGTCCTCTCTCTTCTCTTCTCTTCTCTCTCTTCTCTCCTCTCTCTTCTCTCTCTCTCTCTCTCTCTCTCTCTCTCTCTCTCTCTCTCTCTCTCTTTCTCTCTTTCTCTCTCTCTCTCCTCTCTCTCTTCTCTCTCTCTCTCTCTCTCTCTCTCTCTCTCTCTCGCTCTCTCTCTCTCTCTCTCTCTCTCTCTCTCTCCTCTCTCTCTCTCTCTCTCTCTCTCTCTAATGTGTTGCAAAGTGTAACATTATATACTTTACTGAATTTTCGACCTGATTTCCATGAATACGATTCTAACTATTGGAAAAAGCACGGACCATTTGCCAAGGACCCCAGTGGTACTTGCTATTAGTAGTTTGGAAAATTTTAATGAGGAATTTTATCACGCACCGCCGGCTATATATACATTTTTTATTGGTCTATTTTGGTTTGTTTGTATGTTTTAATTACCCATCTTTCTACTTACTTGTTACTGTTGTACTTCTTAGTTCAGGCCCTGGTACGAGGTGATAACTGTATGCTCTTTTATGAAGAACATTAAAAAAAAAAAATACTTTCCTAATTGCAGTATGAGACTACAAAATGGTTGTTGGGCCTTTTGAATTATGGTTAATTATGTCATGCGATATGTTCATGCAACTGTTCATTGAGTGTCCTCCTCTGGCCAGCCCTTGTCATGAGGCAGGAATTATGGCCGCAATATTGTGCTTTGTCTCAACCCCCACACAGCTGTTGCATGCCTTCATGCCCTGCAATATTGCATTGCGGTTTATATATGGATACGCCAGTGCTTCAGCTTCATATTTCTGCTCCATTTTTTTTTTTTTTTTTTTTTTTTAATGGCTTGCATATTTCATTTTGTTTGTCAATATTCTTCTTCTGGCTTAAATATGTTACTGTGTGTGTGTGTTTGTTTGTGTGTTTGTGTGTATGTGTGAAAATTTTGTATTTACGGGTTTGCGTCTACTTGCAGTTAATAGTTATTAGTCAACTCTAAAATATGCCTAATGAATAGTAACTGAAATCGGGGTTGCGCTCCGTAGAGTTCTGTTCCTCCGCCATTCTCCGGAACATTCTCCCACGCGGCTCTCCTTCCTGTCATCTTATTCATCCCTCCTATCTATTTCTTTCCATCGAGGGGGGGAGGGGGGTCTTGCCTCTCCCTTTGAATGGACATCAACCCTCTTCCTACCTCTCTCCCTTCGTCAAAGGCCGGATCAGGGACCTCCCTTTGTGCTGTCTCCGGACTTAACAAGATTTCGTGGTTTCATTTTCCGTCGCGAGATTTCAATTTCCGCGAGAATACTACTACTGATTCTAATCAAACGGGCTGCCATCATCGTTATGTGATACGTATGTTTCGGACTGCGGCCATACGGCACTTCGTTGTCTCGTCCTGCGGTTAACGTGTAGCGCTGATTACGTTATCTACATAAGTTTAGTTAGATTAGTTATGTAGAAAGGCGAGGAAGTCATTCAGATTAGTTCAGATAATTTATTCTTATTCTTTTCATTGTATGTATGTATAGGTGGATATATGTTGTATACATGCTGTATGTATGTATGTATGTTGTATCTATGTATATGTATTTTATATGTATGTGTATATGTTGTATACTCTGTACGTATATAAATTGTATATGTATACATGTATGTTGCATGTATGTATGCATGTGTATATGTTGTATATCTGTATGTATATAAGTTGTATATGTATGTATATATATGCACGTGTTTATATATGCATGAGATTTACTCCATTTGTGCAACTTCAGCGCTGACTTCAGGTCTTAACGAACACGGGAACCCCATGAACCGTATCAATCTTGACAAATGTAGAAAAAAGTGCGAAAGAGAACGAACATCCTCTCAAAACGAGAGATGCATTCGCCCGGTTTCGAACGGACCTTCCGTCAGGAGTGCGTACCTTTGCTCCGATAACTCCAACCAACGAAGACAAGGAGAAAAGAGGGACATATTCCACGAAGCGCAGCATTTCCCCCCGTCTCATTTCCCCTTCCAAGCTTGACTTCTCGCCCCGGCCATCACGCCAGACAGACCAGGGTCCGGCAGGGTGCAAGCTCCTCTCTCCCTGACTGGCCATCGGTCAATCAAAGCATTGATCCACCTGTTTCAGTGTGGAGGGGAAGGCAGGTGGGAAGGAGGGAATTGGACGCGCGGGCAGAGGGGAAGGAGGGAGAGGATGAGGGGAAAGGGAGAGGTGGATAGAGGGGCGAAAGGAAGATAGATAGACGGTGGAAAGGAAAGAATGGAAGAGGGAAAAGAAAGAGGAAAGAGAAAGATTGATATGCAAGAGGAGGGAGAGAGAGTAAGAGAGAAAGAACGAAGATAGGGTGAAATGGGAATGTGAATAAACAGAAAAAAGGAAAGAAAGAAGAACAAATGAGGAAAGGGGAAGTTGGGTACACAGTGGGAGGGATAGAAGGGAAAGGAGGAAAGACAAAGAAAAGAGAGAAAAAATGAAGGTTTATAGACACTGGGAAGGACAGATGAGAAGAAAAGAGAGAGATAAAACAAAATTAAAAGATGAATAGACAATAGGAAGGGTAGAAAGAAGAGAGAAAAGAATAGAAAAGAGGGAAAAGCAGAACAGAGAGACAGATGGTAGACATCAGAGAGGAATGGAAAGAATAAAAGGAAAGAAATGGATGAATAAAGGGAAAGAGAGAGGATAAGAAAGGAAGAGAAGAGATAGATAGATAAGATAGGCAGGAATGGAAGGGAGAGAAATAGAAGAATAAAGCAAGGGAAGAATGGAAAGAAAGGAGAAATAAAACAAAGAACAGACAACATGAATAAAGAAATAGAATGATAGATGCGCGAATGGGGGATAGGGAGGAATAGAAGAACAGAAGAAAATCCGGATAAAGACAAGGATAGATGAAGAAAGATGAATATGAAATGAGATTTAGGGAAGGGAAAGGGGGAGAAAGAGAACGAGTATGGATGGAGAATAAAGTTTCCTTCTGTTTTGTTTACATATATCATTCCACATATATAGCATAATCTGTATGTGCGTATGTGCGTTAGTGTGTTTGGTGCGGGTATCTACGTGTGTAGTTATTTTTGTGTGCATGTATGTACACGTCTACGTATGTGTGTTCTTAATGAGTATGTCACTGAGTATTTTTGTGCCTTCAACTACGTATGTATATACTTTTGTGCATATGCATTCGTAAGTGAACGTATGTTTTTTTGTGTGTGTGTGTGTGTCTGTGTGCGCGTGTGTGTGTGTGTGTATCTGTGTGCGCGTGTGTGTGTGTGTGTGTGTGTGCGCGCGTGTGTGTGTGTGTGTCTGTGTCTGTGTGCGCGTATATGTGTGTGTGTCTGTGTGCGTGTGTGTGTGTTTGAGTGCGTATGGCCGCATGCATGTGCACACATCTGGCATGCGTCTGTGCATTTCCCGTCTTCCCGACTTCCCTCTGCCTGCCACCTGTCTCATTCTCCTCCCAACTACCTGTCCTCTTCACCCTACTCCCATCTTCTCTCCGTCTGGACAGTATCAAGTAACATTAGACAATCAAGTTTCTTTTCTTTTCTTTCTTCTTTTCTTTCTTTTTTCTTGTTTTTTCTCTTTTTTCTGTTTTTTTTTCCTTTTGTTATTTCTCTTGTTTGTTTTTTCTCTTTTCTCTTTTTCCCTTTTGTTTTTTTCTCTTTTTTCTGTTTTCCTTTTTTTTTTTCTCTTTTCTGTTTTTTCCTTTTGTTTTTCTCTTTTTTCTGTTTTTTTTCTTCCTTTTGTTTTTTTCTCTTTTTTTTTTTCTCTCTTTTCTTTCATTTCAAAGTATCGCCGTGTCTGCAATCTCCCGGAATTACCCCTTTGACGCCGACGGAAAGCGCGGAGCCCGAGGAGGAGGAGGAAGTTGTCACCCACAGAACCCGAGGGAAGGGACGGGTCGCCCTCGCTCCGCCCGTTTATTGTCGGGCGAGTGCGTGCCTCCGCCTCGTCTCCCCTTCTGTAAACTCGGTCCTGTTTGCCTTTCTCTTGTCTTGAATTCTTTCTTTTTTTCTCTCTCTCTCTCTTTGTTTCTCATTCTCTCTCTTGTCTTGAACTTTTTTCTCTCTCTCTTTGTTTCTCCTTCTCTCTCTTGTCTTGAACTCCTCTCTCTCTCTCTCCCTCTCCTTCCCTAGCTCTACATCTATCTACCTATCTATTTCTTTTCGCTCTTGGCCTCACATCCTCTTCGCGAAGGAGCCGCTCCCTCCTTCCCTCCCTCCCTTCCCTCCTCCCTTCCCCCTTACTCACTCCTACCGGGTCCCTCTCTACAAAGACCCCAACCCAGTCCCATGTCCCCCGCACGGCCCTCTCTCTTTACAAAACCTGTTTCATCCCCTCCTTCCTCTCCCTATAGTACACAGTGCCTCCTTTCCCTCACCTTCGCTGCGCCGCCCTTGGCCTCCCTCGGCCTCCTTCTCCTCTCCCCCCCCTTTTTTTCCCCCTATATAACCACTTCTTATTTTCCCTTTCTTACGCTGTCCTTCGCTTACCTTTTTTTTTTTGCCGCAATTTTTCCCTAATCTTATATATAATAAAAAAAAACATACCCCCTCCCCCTCCTCTTCGTCCAACCCCTTGCTTCTGCCCTTATTCACCCCCCCCCCCACCACACACATCAATCTCCCTTCCCCTCCATCCCCTCCCCCTCCCCCCCTCCCCCTCCATCCTCCCTTCCTCAATACTCCATCCCCCCCTCCCCCTCCATCCCCCTCCCCCTCCATCCCCTCCCTCCTCCATCCCCCTCCTCCCCTCTCCATCCTCCTCCTCCTCGAATACTCCATCTACCCTTCCCCTCCTCCCCCTCCTCCTCCCCACCCCTTCCTCTTTGGCATCCTCCCTCGCCGCGTCGCCCGTCGAGCCAAGAATCACTGGCCTCCTTGCCTCTGCGGCGTGTGACTGACCCGCCCAATATGAGACACGGGAGGTCTTAACACGGGGAGACAGCTCCTCCCCCCCCCCTCTTCTCCCTTCCCTTACCTCTCCTTCCTCGCCCTCCCCCTCTCCTCTCCTCCCTTACTCCTCCCCCTCCTCCTCCCTCCTCTCCTCTCCTCCTCCTCTCCTCCCTCCTCCTCCCTTCCTTCTCCTCCCTCGTCTCCCCTCTCCTCTCTTCCCCTTCCCGCCTCCTCCTCCTCCCCTCCTCCCCCTCCCTCCTCCCCCTCTTCACTTCCCCTACGTCTCTCCCTCCTCCTTCCTCCTCCCGCTCCCCTCCTCCTCCCTCCTCTCTTTTCTAACTTCCCCCATACCCTCCTTCCTCGCCTCTCTCTCTCTCCCCCTCTTCCCCTCCTACTCCCTCCTCCATGGTGTGTGCGCGTGCATATATATGTATATGTATTATAGACAGATAGATAAATAGATGAATAGAAAGACTGATAGATATTTCTTCTTCATTTTCTTCTTATCCTTCACCTTCTCATTATTATTATCATCACTATTACCATTGTTATAATCATTTTTATGATCATTATCGTTATTATCCCTATTATTGTTCCTCCTTTTTACTTCACTTTTCTTACTTTTGTGCCTGTCTGTACATGAGAACAGTAACTCTCCGCCCTCGCTCCCTCTTCCCAGAAGCATAAATCCGCGCCCATCACGCCCATCACGCCCTTACTCCCCTTCTCGCCGTCATCAACTTGTCACGCCCCGAGGACCACCTAGCTCTTACTGCTCCTCCTCCTCTTTCTTCTTCTCCACTCTCTTCTCTTCATCCTTCTTTTCTCTTCCTTCCTCCTCTTTCTTCTTCCTCCTTCCTCCTCCTCCTTCTCCTCTTCTCCTCTCTTCTCCTCCTCTCCCCTTCTGCCCTCTTCCTTCCCTCCTCCTCCCACCTCCTCCTCCTCTCCTCCTCCTCCCTCTCCTCTTCCTCCTCCTCCTCCTCCTCCTCCTCCTCCTCCTCCTCCTCCTCCTCCTCCTCTCCTCCTCCTCCTCTCCTCCTCCTCTCCTCTCCTCCTCTCCTCGTTCCCTTTCGCCCTCGCCTCAAGGTGAAGGCTCCTGGTCTGCAAATTACAGACTTCAACTCACATTATCCGAGTTTACGTGTCAGTTATGGACTTTCCCTGATTACAGCAACCTTGGAACCCCTACACTCTCTCTCTCTCTCTCTCTCTCTCTCTCTCTCTCTCTCTCTCTCTCTCTCTCTCTCTCTCTCTCTCTCTCTCTCTCTCTCTCCTCTCTCTCTCTCTCATTCTTGTGTGTGTGTATCTCTCTCTCTCTCTTCTCTCTCTATTGTTATTTTTCTTACACCACACCATAGACAAACACACACATACACACACACACACACACATATATGTGTGAGTGTGTGCGCGGGCGTGTGTGTGTGTGTGACCTATCTATCCACCTGTTTACAAACTAGCCTCATTCCATCTTCCAATGCACATTCATCTATATATAGAAGTAGCCACAAACACATTGATTTGACCTCGTTTCCCTTTTCCCTCAACAGAAAAGGTCGCCGAAGGAGAAGGTCACGACACCATCACAGTGCAGTCCTGGACATCCCGCGTCCCGAAGATGACCCAGCCTGACCTTGACTTCATCGGTAAGTGATGTCTGCTCTTTCTTGTCGGGGACTTCGCTGCCTCGCGATGCGTTTCGCTGTTTTCCTTCGCAAGTTTCTAAGTTTTTTGTTTTTTTTTTAGGTTTGGAAGTTTATTATTCATTGGGAGTCACTTCCATGCTGATGTTCGAGAGGAATCTTGAGTGTAATTCTCATGGTTGGAATTCTAGGAGTTAATGCTTCTATATTTTTGTGTGTGGAGGAGAATAGATGGGACTGAAGAAGATATATTATGCCAATTATATATATATAATATATATATATATATATATATATATATATATATATATATATATATATATATATATATATATATATATATATGTATATATGTATATATATATATATATAGTAAGTATTGATACTCATTTTACATATGAGGAAGGAGAGGGAAGGGGGGGGGGCGGCGAAAAGCTAAATGATTCAGGAAGATCATTAAAAATAAAGCGCTGGCGACAGTGAAAGAAATTCTGTTTGACGCAGCAAAGTTGTAAATCTCTTTAGATTCATGAAAAGAAAAAAAATGATTGATATACTTTTTTTCATCTCGGTTTTAAAAAGTTATGATCATTTTCCTATTTCTCTCATCTTTTGTCTTAAGATTTATATCTACGAAATATTTTATTGCTTCACACTGTCTTTCTTTATTTCTGAAGGCAATGTCGATAGTGATGATTTAGAGCAAAAACTAAAAAAAAAGACTGAACACTGGCAATAAAAATGGTTCAACAATATATAGATATATTTACGGCAAATCTCTCG
>NW_020869674.1:128520-131020 GCF_003789085.1 Penaeus vannamei | reverse complement strand
AATGGGAAGGAAGAACGAGGAAGGAATTAGAGGAGGATAAGAAAAAAAGGAAATGGGAGCCAGGAATTCGGTACAGGGAGAGAGATAGAGGGGGGGGGTTGCCAGAACTTCCCTGTGTCTGTGCAACAATTATCATCATCGTCATCGGAGGCAGCAACGTGCGGATAATCGGGAAGGGTTTCACTAGACCGAACGCAGACCGAAGATGAAACGGACCGATAAGAATTGCAACGAGGCGGTCGCGTGTTGGCAGAATTATGCAGCAAGGTATTTGCAGTCTCTCTCGATGGCATCTGAGGTGCCCGGTAGTGTGTATTATGTGTCATTCGGGCCTCATGCTGTCTGTAAACTTATGTTATGAAAATTACGATGATAATGATCATTTTAAACAAGTGACAAAAAATGACAATGATAATGATAATGATAATATTCATAATATCAATACTACTCATACTACTGAAAATTATGATAGTGATAATGATGATGATAATATTGATAATGGCAATGATGATATTAATGAAAATGATAACAACACAACGACCATAATTACAACAAAAATGACAATAATAACAATATTTACAGAAATGATAGTAATTGTAGTAATGATTAGTATAGAATGATATAATAGTATAATATAATAACAATACAAATAATACCGATAAATGATAATGATAATGATTAAGATGATTGTATTATTGTTATCATTATTAATATCTATGTTAATAACGATAATGATACTGATAATAATGATGGGGATGATGAAGAATTATGATAATAATGATAATGATAATAATAAAAATAATAATAATGATAAAAATAATAATTATAATGATAATAACGATAATAATAATAATATATCTGATAATGACAAAAATAGAAATAAGGACAATGATGGCAATAGCATTCAAAACAACACCAATAATAACAACAACAACACCTCTAGTCAACGAGAAGCAGTAGATTTCCTTCAAAAGCAATAAATCGGCCTTAAAAAAAAAAAAATTGGCATCACCGATTTCATAGGCCTGGTGGAAACTCATTGCAAGTGACTTTTTCGTTTCCTTGTTAGATGCACATACAAACAAAAATCTCGGGTCTCTTGGTTTGTTTTAAAATTTCTCCTGGACGCCGCTCGCACTCCGCTGATAGAAGGAGTGGGAGGGCCAAGGCTGATGATAGCTATTAGGAACAGAAAGCTTTATAGTCATAGTGATAATGATGGTAATTTTGATAATTGATGATATTGATAAAAATGATAACACAACCATCATAATTCGAATAAAAATGACAATTATAACAAAATGTCTGTCATAAAGAATGCATTATGGAGTGAGCGCTATATAGAGTAGGAGGGTATATGGTTATATGTTCTAAAAGCATTCCTATTAACCCTTTTGGTGTTAAGAGCGATAATGTGTATTATCGTTAATTACGACATGCTATTGCTATTAGCCAGATGTTGTCAACTGGGAAATTTTGTTTTTCGACTGATAACTATCCACTTGAATCCACTGATAAGAAGCGGTAGGACTATAAGGTTTTAATGGATCTATGGTGTTAGATTGGCATACTGGATAAGAATCAATTAATTAGCGTTGTTGACAGATAAAGCCTGTAAAACATGTGCTGTTCACGTGACTGAACACATTTACAGTTGTGTGTGTGTATTTTTTGTATATTTGTGCGCGCGCGCGTGTGTGTATTTGTACATGTGTTTGTATATGTATTTATTCATACCTGTTGTGTGTGTGTGTGTGCTAAGTCTATGTGCATGAAAGTGTGTGTATGTGTCTGAGTCTATGAGCCCGTGTGCTTCCGGCCGCACACCACCATGAATCACGACCGCCATTCCCCGCAGCCTCGCCGCCGAGCCCCAACAGCCGTAAATCCCCAAACCGGGCCTCCGTCGCCGCAAAACCCGCAGCCGCAGAACGTGAGCGACGGCCCAACTTCGCCCGCATTCTCAGGGCCAAGTTGTTCGCTAATCATCGTCGTGTTGATGAAATACTTGGAGCAGATTCATCGCCTGATTCAAGGGGAATCTGAGGCGAGGTTTTCGTTCGGGGGAAGTGTTGGGGTGGGTATGCGTGTGGGTGTGTGTGTGTGTTTGTGTGTTTTTTTGTTGTGTGTGTGTGTGGGGGGGTTTATGTGTGTTTTTTTGTTGTGTGTGTGTTTGTGTCTGTGTGTGTATGTATGTGTGCGTGTTTTAAGTCTGTGTGAGTTCATTTATATACTGTATATGCTGTCTTACTCTATTTCTCTATTTATATATCAATCTTTCCGTCTCTTTATCTATCTATGTCAGAGATAGCTCGGGGATTGCAAGTGAAGAGAGATATTATTTTCATTTATTTATCTATTTTATTTAGTTATTTATTATCTTTATTTTTTGCAACTTCGCAACGTTTTCATTTTGCAACTTTTTTTTTCTCTCGAATTTTGAAAACATATTACGCAAGTGAATGATTTATATTAATCTATACGTTTAAACTTATTAGTC
>NW_020869674.1:108520-123520 GCF_003789085.1 Penaeus vannamei | reverse complement strand
ACTTATTTATGGCCCTCGAAAAGAAAATGGGAAAGTCTTTTTCTCCCTTATTTCCCCTCCTTCCCTGTAGACTTTCCCCTCAATTCACTCATCAATAAAACATTTTGACCTCTTAAAAAAAAACTTAAAAGATGGAGAAAATCAATGGCGCTAAAATAAGTTTTATATTATCAATCATTTTTTTTTCTTCTCTTCTTTCTCTCTCTCTCCTATCTATCTATCTATCTATCTCTATTATCTCTCTCTCTTTCTCTCTCTCTCTCTCTCTCTCTCTCTCTCTCTCTCTCTCTCTCTCTCTCTCTCTCTCTCCCTCTTTCTTCTTTCCTTCTCTCCATTTCTCTCTCCCCTCCCCCCTCCCTCCTTCTCCTTCCCTCCCTCCCTCTCTCCCTTCCTCCCCTCCCTCCTCCTCCCTCCCTTCCTCCCTCCCTCCCTCTCCTCCCTCCCCGTCCATCCTCCCTCTCTCTCTCTCCTTCCATCCCTCTCCCTTCTCCCTCCCCCTTCCTCTCCTCCCTCCCCCTCTCCCCCCCCCTCTCCTCCCCTCTCTCTCATTCACAACTCCCCGCGCTCCGTGAATCGAGGTGGATCCCCAGCTTTACTCTACGTGATTGGAGCAGCTGGTTTAAATGAGGATGACTGTGAGGGCGGTGAGATTAAAGGGTGAGGGGGGGAGGGGAGGGGGAAGGGGGAAGGGGGGATGGGGAGGGAGAGGAAGGGAAGGTGGAGGGGAAGTGGCGGTTTATTTCGGGAGAGGGGAGATGGGGGGGGGGGAGGACGTGGGTGGAAAGGGGAGGGGGGAGGGAAGAAGGAGAGAGAGAGGGGAGTGATTTGAGAGAGAGGGAGGGGGGTTGGAAGAGGAGAGGAAGGGGAAAATAAGTGAGGAAGACAAAAGGAGGAAAGGGAGGGGAGAAATTTCGGGAGAAGGAATGGAAGAGGAAAGGTTTTAGGGAGAGGGAGTGGGCGAGAAGATCAGAGAGAGGGAAGAGAAGGGAGAGTAGGAACTCTAGGGAGAAGGGAGACAGGGAGAGGGAGGGGAACGCGAGGAGGAGGCATAAAAAGCTCAGAGAAAGGGAAGGAGGGGGGGGGGGTCTTTTCGCAATAAGAATGAGGAAGGGAGAGGGAGGGGGAGGGGAGGGACCAGGTAAAGGGAGGATGTATGCGGGGAGTATGGAGGAAAGGGAGAGGGGAGACTGAGACAGAGAGAAAAAAAAGAGAGGAGGGCAGAGAGTGAGCGAGAAAGAGAGAAAGAGAGAGTGAGGCGGGCAGACAGATATAGACACAGAAAGAAAGAAAGAGAGAGATGGAGAAAATGAGAGAGAGAGACAGACAGACAGACTGACAGACAGACAGACAGAGAGAGAGAGAGGGGGGGGGGAGGAGAGAAAGAGAGAGAGATGGGTGACTCACGAAGAGATGTAAAATATGTTAATACCTCTGCCAAGACGGTTATGTTTTGGTAGCGTTGGTTAGTTTGTTGGCAAGATAATTCAAGAGTTTATGAACAGATTTAAATTTTATTCTTTATTTTATTTATTTTTTTTAATTATTTTTTTTATTCGTTTTTTACCAGACGTGTCCTAGACCAACAGACGCCATGGTGGTTCGTATCCTGATTCGGATCCTGCGAAGGATACCTCGAAAAGTTATGAACAGATTTTTATGAAATATTCATCTTAAAGGACATTAAAGCTTTGATCCGGATCCAGGATTTTTTTTAAGGATTCATTAGCATCGCGCGAGAAGGAAACACGGACGTATTTTTAATTTTAAGGTAATTCTTCAAATGTGAATATTTTCATTGCGTCAATGACCCTGTTGCCTTCTAGCATTAGAAATTGTTTTCTGGAAGGAAGATAATGGTAGAATATCGTGTACGTACATGCATACATGTGTGTGTGTGTGTGTGTCTGTGCATGTTACTGTACGTAGATATATAAGTGACAGAGAGAGAGAGAGAGAGAGACAGAGACAGAGAGATAAAGAAAGAGAGAGAAAGAGAAAGAGGAGAGAGAAAGAGAGAGAGAGAGAGAGAGAGAGAGAGAGAGAGAGAGAGAGAGAGAGAGAGAAGAGAGAGAAAGAGAAGAGAGAGAGAGAGAGAGAGAGAGGAGACAGAGACAAAGAGAAAGAGAAAGAGAGAGAGAGAGAAAAGATAAAAAAATAATAGAATAAAAAACAAAAACACATCAGCCCCCAAACGCGAAGCCCCGGAAATGGCCCCACATCGGGACGAAGCGAACGGCACAGAGCGACAATTAATGGGCAAACGCCACCTGCTAATGGCTTCGTAGAAACGGAGGGAGACGAAACCGGATTGAGGGCAGGGGGGCGGAGGGGGGGCAGGGGGCAGGGGGAGGGGGGGGATGTTTGTTTATAATGGATGGTAAATGCGGTTCTTTAAGAGGCGTCGGTTCCGAATCCCTGTTGGTTGATAAACATTGGATCAAATTGTACGGAATGGAGAGTTGAGAGGAGGAGGCTGAGACACAGACAGACAGTATTTGTGTGTGTGTTTGATGTGTGTGTTGTGTTGTTGTGTGTGTGTTGTGTGTGTGTGTTTGTGTTGTGTTGGTGTGTGCGTGTGTGTTTTTATGTTGTGTGTGTGTGTGATTGTGTTGTGTATGTGTGTGTGATTGTGTTGTGTGTTTGTGTGTGTTTGTGTGTGTGAGTGTGTGTTATGTGAGTGTGTGTGTGTATGTGTGTCTTGTGTGAGTGCGTGCGTGCGTACACATACACCACACCAAACCACAACCTTACTTCACACACGCCTCACTTCCCCCCCCCTTCCCTCATCCTACCCATCAACCTCAAACACAAACACCCACACACAAGAGGGACCGATAAAAACGAACACCTTCGCAATACAAACGAAGCCCTCACCCGGTTTCTATCATTCGAAACCGGTAAACGTACCTCATGTATAGCGAAATGATTCCTCTCTCGTTCCTCCTTCGACATTGTTCAACGCGGTTCATAGACACGCCTCGACACCGGTGAACAGGGATCTCGGTCGACCCCAGGGCTGAGAGCTGTCTCGGAGACGGCTCTCGACACGACCTCAGGGGACAGACGTAAGAGGATTTGGGGGGAGTGAGGGGAGAGAGAGGGGAAAAGAGGGGAGGAGAAGGAGGGGGGGGAAGGGGAGGAGAGGGAGAGAGAGGGGAAGAGGGGAGGAGGGGAAGGGAGGATAGAAAAAGGGAGAGAGGGGGAAAAAGGGGAGAGGAGGAGGGAAAGGGGGAGGAGAGAAAAAAGGGAGAGAGGGGGAAAAGAGGGGAGAGGGGAGGAGGAGAGAGAGGGAAGAGGGAGGAGGAGGGGAAGGGGAGGAGAGAAAAAAGGGAGAGAGAGAGGGAAAAGAGGGGAGGGGGAGGAGAGAAAAAAGGGAGAGGAGAGGGGAAAAGAGGGGAGAGGAGGAGGAGGGGTAGAAAAAAGGAGAGAGAGGGGAAAGACGAGAGAGAGGGGGAAAAGAGGGGAAAAAAAAAGAGAGGAGGAGGAGGAGGGGATGGGGGAGGATAGAAAAAGGAGAGAGGAGGAGGAAGGGGAAGGGGAGGATAGAAAAAAGGCAGAGAGGAGGAGGAGGTATGGAAGGAGGGCAGAGGGAGGGAGATAATGGAAAAAAGGAAGAGGGGAGGAGGGAGGAAAGGAGGGGAAGGAGGAGGGAGAGAGGGAAAAATGGAGAGGGAAGGAGGGAGATACTTAACCAAACGGGGGAAGAGAGAGCCAGTTTAACGGAGAGAATGAGAGAGAAAAGTGTGAGAAAGAGAGAGAAAGGGAGAGACAGAGAGTGGCGGGCGGAGGGAAAGAAAGAGAGAGACAGACAGACAACAGAAAGAAAGAAAGATAAAAAAGAGACTTGAGGAAGGAAAAGTGAGGTAGAAGACTAGAGAAAAGAATCAGGAAGATTAGGAGATAGATAAATTCATACATAAATGGACAAAGAGAGAGATGCTAGATATGATAAAAGGCAAATATAGATAATATAATAGATAAATAGATAGAGAGATATGTATAGTTAATTAATAGTAGACAGACAGACCAATTCACTAACATATAGAGGTACACACATAAATAGTTGACACACAGATAGACAGGTGGATCAATAGATAGATAGAAGACAGATAGGCAGATAACAGACAGACAAAAAGACTGTCAGATTCATAGACTGATAGACAGACATGCAAGCAAACAGACAGGTAGATATATAGATGGATGGGTGAATAAACAGGTAGAAAAAAGGACAAACTAACAGATATACAAAGAGATAGATAGATAGATAGATAGGTAGGTAGGTAGATAGGTAGGTAGGTAGATAGATAGATAGATAGATAGGTAGGCAGGTAGATAGATAGATAGATAGATAGACAGCTAGACAGAATGGAGAACAGACAGATGAAATGGCAGCTACAAAAAACAGAAAAGGAAACGGAGAGGCAAAGATAATCAGACAAAGCAACGCAGACACTGAACTCACAAAGACAAATGAAGAAAAAAAGGAAGAAGAAACAGAAACGGAAATAGAAGCAGAAAGGAACAGAAAACAGATTAACAGACGAAGGAAGAGGAAATAGAAAACAGAAACAGAATTAGCAGACGAAGAAGGAAACAGAAATAGAAACAAGACAGAACAGGAAAGGAAACAGAAACAGAATAGAACAGAAAACAGAAAACAGAGATTAGCGGACGAAGGAAGAAACACAAACAGAAATAGAAACAGAAAACAGAGATTAGCGGACGAAGGAAGAAACACAAACAGAAATAGAAACAGAAAACAGAAACAGAGATTAGCGACGAAGGAAGAACAGAACAGCCAGAAAACAGAGATTAGCGACGAAGGAAGAAACAGAAAACAGAAGACAGAGATAGCAAACGAAAGAAGAAAACAGTCACAGTAACAGAAGACAGAGATTAGCAGACGAGGAAGACGCCGCGACGAACGACCGCCTCCCGACCCGACGAATGGCCGAAAACGACTCAGTCACCGTCGAGGTCACGAGAATGGAGTCGGTTTTCCCGCTGTGGCTTTCCGGTGGCCGAGCTCTTTGTGTCGGGCGTGGGCGTGTGGGCGTGGGGGCGTGGGGGCGTGGGGGAGAGTGGCGGGGCGGGGTGGGCGGGCTAGCGACGGCGGGCACGAGAGATATCCATGTAATAGTGTAGCCAATGAAGGAGAGTTTCTCGCGGCTCGCAAGTCGGGGCTGCACAAAGGCGGCGATGCTCCGCGCGTTTGCCTGCTGATGTGCTTTCCTTGCTGGGAGGGACTCGAGGGGGAGGGAAGGAGGCGTGGGGGGGGGGTGTGTGCATGTACGCATTCATATGTGTGTACATATGTATATATAATCAGCATATGCATAGATATGTGTACGTTTATTATATATATATATATATATATATATATATTATATATATATATATATATATATATATATATATATATATATATATATATGTGCGTGTGTGTGTGTGTTTGTGGTTGTATGTGTGTGTGTGTGTGCGTGCGTTACACAACATGATTATTATCATTATTATCATTATCTTTATTATTATTAGCATTAGCATTAGCATTATCAATAATATTATCAATACTATCATTATGAGTATGCTATTGTTGTTTTTGTTTTTATTTTTACTGTTTTTTCGCTGTTATTTTGAATAACTACTACGATATTACAGAATGTCTGATATTTTGTGTAGAAAAAAATATTCCACAAATTCATAGGAAAATTGATATGCCAAAATGTCAGCACATTCATGTAAGGCATTGAATATATTCTGTAATCCATAATCCATTCTATGCCTCTATAGAAGTAACGTTTCATCTTTTGGAAATATCCGAAATTCGCAATGAATCAAAATATTATCCAATCCGTATTCAAAATTCTTCCCCTAGTGGTTTGGAAATATCCGAAATTTGTAATAAATAAAAATATCATATCCGCATTTATAACATCCGTCAAAGAACATTACTTCTCCTAATGGGGAGGGGGGGGAAATATCCATAATTCATATCAAATCAAAATACTATACTACCCGCACGCATAATATCCATCAAAGAACACTAATTTTAGATATTAATCACCATAATCTCACGTCATGACAAATGATCTCGAAATATTTGGAATCCCACACGGAATAACCACAATAATAGCATTACACTGTTATTGTAATTATAGTAATCAGTTTGATGAAGTGTTTAGGCCTACTGAGTAGATTAACATACTAGTTTTTGTTTTTTATTGGAAAGTGTTGGAAAATACTGTTATCTTCTTTAATAGATTCCAATAAAATGTTTAGTAATTTTAGTTGGAGGAGATGGAGGAAAAGGGATGCGACTCTCCCCTTTCCCCCCCCCCCTCTCTCTCTCTCTCTCTCTCTCTCTCTCTCTCTCTCTCTCTCTCTCTCTCTCTCTCTCTCTCTCTCTCTCTCTCTCTCTTCTCTTTCTCTTTCTCTTTCTCTCTCTCTCTCTCTCTCTCTCTCTCTCTCTCTCTCTCTCTCTTCCCTCTCTTTCCCTCTCTTTCCCTCTCTCTCCGTCCCTCTCTCCCTTTCTCTCTCTCTCTCTCTCTCTCTCTCTCTCTCTCTCTCTCCTCTCTCTCTCTCTCTCTCTCTCTCTCTCTCTCTCTCTCTCTCTCTCTCTCTCTCTCTCTCTCTCTCTCTCTCTTCCCTTTCTCTCTCCCTCTCTCAATTTTCTTTACCTTACAACTTATCCACATTTTTTTCGACACCGCATGTTAATGTCTAAGAAGCGTTCAATGTAAAGATAATAATAGTCATAATGATAACTGAATATCATAGGATGTAAATTCTATCTTAATTTAAATATTTTACTGAATAAATAATATTTTGATAACCAAATAAATAAATAAATGTCAATATCTTACTGAATAAATAATATTTTAATGAATAGATAAATAAATTTAATAAATATAAAATATTTCAATAATTTTGAAAATTATTTCAGCAAATATCTTATGAAAAATTTTAGTGTGCTTGAAGGTCAAAAAGGGTTAATGTTTTGCTTGGCTTAGCGGAGTTTAATCCACTTGTCTACTGAAGGTCTTGTGCGGGCGTGAAAGGACGCCACTCCGCTCCTGCTTATAGAGACTCGGGCGAGGGACACGCGCTGAAATCTCCTCAAGGAAACGTAAACTTTTCTTTTCTCGTCCAGCTTAATCTGTTGGCTTTATTGTTGTCTTTTGTCGCTTGTTATAAAGAGAAGGAGAAGGAGATCGAGCGGGAGAGAGAACACGAAGACCGTGACGTTTCGAGTCTACTGGTGTTTCATCTTCAGGTTGAAAGGGGGATACCAAAGGAAAAGGAGAAGGGAAAATATTATTGAAAAGAAAATACTGAAAAGAAAGAGGAAAGTTCACGAGAGGAGAGCCAAGATTAAGAAAATCGTAAGAAGCTTTATCGACAAACGAAGAAGGACATCCGAGACCCCATTGGCCAACACCAGGCAAAATTAGGAAGGTTCTTAATTAAATGGGATTAGAGCTTTTTCCTTTCGTGGGAATTGGTTAATTTGAAGGATTAGTCAAGTCGCGGACCAAATGGCGATGTCAGTCATCTCGTAGGTGGATGAGACAATCGCAACAATCATTCATTCATTAAGAGCGTGGGGAAGAGAAAGAGGAGGGGAAGAGAAAGAGGGGAGAGAGAGAAAGAGGGGAGAGAGAGAGAGAAAGAGGAGGGAGAGAGAGAGAAGAGGAGGAGAGAGGAGGGTGGAGAAGAGAGAAAGAGAGGAGAGAGAGAGAGAAAGAGGGAGGGAGAGAGGAGAGAAGGAGGAGAGAGAGAGAAAGAAAAAGAGAGAGAGAGAGAGAGAGAAAGAGATTCGTTGGTCATACTGTACAAGGAAATACATACATACATATTTATATATATATATATATATATATATATATATATATATATATATATATATATATATATATATATATATATATATATATATATATATATATATATATATAATATATATATATATATATATATATATATATATATATAGTATGTATGTGTGTGTGTGTGTGTATATATAGATATATATATAATATATATTATATGTATTATATATAATTCCTGTGCAGCATACCTTTCTGTACTTATATCTGATTTTAGTCCAGATATTGTAATATGATAAACCATTTTATTGAAGAGACAGTCAAACCTGAGCAAGCGCATGGCAGAACGACACGAGTAGTAAAAAACGAAAGGGAGTTATAAGCTAAATTAAGAAAAAAAGAAAAGAAAAAAAACGTATTTTGTAACGAGGAGTATGTCATCAGATTTTCGCTTTCTTTGTATGTGTATTTTTCTCTGAAGGTTTGGCCAGAAGGGGCAATCTGATGAAAAGGAAGAATAAGAGAGAAAGGAAGAAAAGGATGGAGAGGGAAGAATGAGAATGGAGGAAAGGGATTGGAAGAGCAGAAGAGAGAGAAGAAAAAAAGAGGAGCATGATGATGAAAAGGAAGAGGGAGAGAGAGAGAGGGGGGGGGAGGCAGGAGTGAGAATGGAGGAAAGGGAATGGAAAAGCAGAAAAAAAAGGAAAACGGGAGGGACAGGATGAAAAAGAAGAGGAAGAGAAAGAGAGAAAGAAAGAAAGAAGAAGAGAGAAAAATTAATTACTTAAACGATGAGCAGGGAGGAATGAGAGCGAAGGAAAGGAAGAAGGCAGAGCAAACGAGAGAAAAGGGGAAAGGAAGAACACGATAAGAATGAGGACACCGCGAAGAAGGTCCTGGGTCTCGCTCGGTGCTTAAATGGACCTCGCTGGTTGAGGGGAAGTAGGTCTTTTGTTTGGAGTTAGTCTGCCATGCGACTGGAGAATGATGTGCTATTGACAATTCCCATGATGTATTTGCCGTCTTTGATCGCTCGGACATTTTTGTTTTCGTTTTTTTTTTTTTTTTTGGGGGGGCTTCTTTTTTCTTTTCTTTTTTCCCTTCTTCTTCTTCTACTTCTTTCTTCTTCTTCTTCTTCTTCGTCTACTACTACTACTTCTTTCTTCTTCTTCTACTTCTTTTTCTGTTTCTTCATCTTCTTCTTAAGGTTGTTTGAGTACTTGATCTTCTGGATACAATGTCATACTTTGTCTTGTATAAAGATGCAATAGGTTATGTTTAGAGAAGTACATATACAAGTTTCTATTAAGCATATCCATAGACACACACACATGCAGACATACACAAAGACTGTAGAAACACGAAAAAACACAAATAAACAGATGCAGCTTCGGACAAACAAGCAAATCACAAGCCCTCCCTTTACTAAATCGTCATCGCAGACACACACACACACACACGGCAACTATGGCGATGAACCTTGACCCCTCTTTCATCTGAGTGACCTGGACTCTCATTGTAAATTCTCTTGGAACAAAATAGACAGCCTTGTATGATGTTTATTAATTCATCTCCAAACTCCCTTTTTTTTTTTTTTTTTTTTTTTTTTTTTTTTTTTTTGCTTGCTTGCTTGGGTGGCCTATGTCTTTCCTTTGTTGAAATTTCTTTTTTTTGGTGGGGGGGGGGGGGAAGAAGTAGGTGATGATGAAAAGGAAGAGAGTGGAAGTGTGTGTGGGGAGAGACGAGAGAGGGGGGGGAGAAGGGGAGAGGAGGGAGAGGAGGAAGGAAGAGGGAGAGAGGAGAAAAAGAGTGGAGGGGAGGGGGAGGAAATGAAGGGTAAGGAGAGGGAGAGGGAGAGGGAGAGAGAGTCAGAGAGAGAGAGAGAGGGAGGGGAGAATCTATTTATCTCTATCTCTTCCCCTTAAGCATCCAGCCATACCTGTAGGAACTCACACCCACACGGTTATTCCCCGAAGACGCAGCAGACACCAGTCAAACGGTAGATACAAACCCATCTGTCATAAGAGAGAGAAATTGAGAAAATAGAAGAAGAAACAGAAATGAACAGCATGGCATGGAATTCGAGATCGTCTTCCTCTTCCTTTCAGACTCTCTTCGCTCTTCTCTCTCTTCTCTTTCGTCCTTTCATTCGCCCTCCTCTTCCCCTTCCTTCCTCTCTTCTCCCTCGCTTCCTCTCCATTACAGAAAAGAGATATTTCCGACCCGAAGACTTTTCTCCACGGATCTAAAATTAACCTTTTCACAAGCCTTCCCCTTCCTCTCTCCCTCCCCTCCCTTCCTTCCTTCCTCCTTCCCCTCCCCCTCCCTCTCCCCTTTCTCATCGCCCCCTTTCCCTCTCCCTCCCTCTCCCCCTTTCTCATCGCTCCCCTTTCCCTCCCCCTCCCTCTCCCCATTTCCCCCTCTCTCCCCCTTCTCCCTTTCATATTCCTCCTCCCCTTTCCCTCTTCCCCTCTTGCCCCTCCCTCTCCCTCCCCTTCCCCCTCCCCTTTTCATGGAAAGATCATTATCTATTTTTCTTTAAACAATTTGCTATCATAATCATTGAATGTGGATTGGTAGCAATGTCGCTGA
Source organism: Penaeus vannamei (assembly GCF_003789085.1). Taxonomy (NCBI): domain Eukaryota; kingdom Metazoa; phylum Arthropoda; class Malacostraca; order Decapoda; family Penaeidae; genus Penaeus; species Penaeus vannamei. The sequence goes on along the minus strand of NW_020869674.1, from coordinate 113,102 downwards.
TGTTATATCGCATGCGTATTTTAAGAAATTATTTTAATAATTTTTAGAGTAAGAGAAAAAGATGGAGGAGGGAGAGAAGAATAAGTGACGTTTTGAGAGAGAGAGAGAGAGAGAAGAGAGAGAGAGAGAGAAGAGAGAGAGAGAGAGAGAGAGAGAGAGAGAGAGAGAGAGAGAGAGAGAGAGAGAGAGGAAGAGAGAGAGGAGAGAGAGAGAGAGAGAGAGAGAGAGAGAGAGAGAGAGAGAGAGAGAAGAAGAGAGAGAGAGAGAGAAAGAAAGAGAGAGAGAGAGGAAGGTAGAAGAACTGGAAGAGACACTCCCAATTCAACCTCAACCCCTCCTTATCCCCCCGTCTCATTTACCCTCCCCCCCCCCCTCCTCCTCCCTCACACCCTCAAAAACGCTTGACAGTGTGACGTCACCAGCTCCTCCTGCTCCAAGTTCTGCGAGCTTGAACCACTGATTGAGCTTTTGTGCAACAGGATCTCAACGTACTTGTGTTGAAGGAGTGTTTTCGGGTTGCTAAAAGGGGAAAATCTGCAGAAATTGGCTCGAGGAGAACATTCTGAAGGAGAAGAGAGCAAAAATGTTTAGAAATTGTTTCCTGAATTTTTTTTTTTTTTTTTATGTGGAGGAGGATGGTTCGTGGAACAAGTTGTTATTGTTTGTTCTTTTACTTATTTTTTTTTTTTTTTTTATGTGGAGATGTTGGTTCGTTGGTGGAACAAAGTATGTTATTGTTTGTCTTTTACCTTTTTTTATATATATATATGTTATCTCTCGCTAAATCCGTATCTCGTCGGTCCGGTGCGCCTTGTCCCGATACATGACACATGAGAGCGAGTATGGTAGATTGTACTGGTTCGATAGATGAGAGACTGATGGTCATGGATAGATTAGCGGTCCGGATGAATCAGTATGGTATATATAGACGATAACAAGTCATTAATACCATCTGTCCAACCATCTCTTACTCCTACTCTCTCTCTTGATGTATCATGCGTCGTACTCTGTCTCTCTTTCTCTCATACCTTCTCCCCTCCCTTCTCTATTGTGGCTCATATACTCTCTTCTCTGTTTCTCTTCTACTCTCTACTCTGCTCTCTCCTGCTCTACATAACTCTTCCTTCTCTTCTCTTCCGTCCCCCACACCCGTCCCCTCTCTCTCTCCTTCCCTCCCCCCCCCCTCCTTCTTCTACTCACTTTTTTTCAAAATCCGGTTACAAATTAATCCTCTGGCGCATGGGAGAGAGGAGCTTCTTGCACCTTGCCCGAACAAGAGCCTTTGACACACTAGCATCTTTACTCGGTCCGTGATGCAACGTGCAAAGCCCACTCGACTACGGACAATGCGACTGACGGCTTCAATGCTCGGAGCCACTTAAAGACTTTCATGTATATAAGGATGATGATGAGGAGGAGAGTTATTAGAAGGGCTAAATTTATTAAGGGGGGATGTTGGCTACGCTTCGGTCTTTGGAATATTTCTCTGTCTCTCTCTGCTTTCTCCTCTCTCTGTCTCTGTTTCTTTCTCTCTTCTCTCTCTTCTCTCTCTCTCTCTCTCTCTCTCTCTCTCTCTTCCTCTCTCTCTCTTCTCTCTCTCTTCTCTCTCCTCCTTTCCCTCTTTCTCGTCATTTCTCCTCTCTCCCTTCGAACCTATCGTCAACTCCACAGAGAAAAATAAGATTCACGAGCTCGGAATCGGACAAAAAAAAGAGTCGTTCGAAGCCCCGAGTCGCGTCATCGAGCCGTCTCCCAAACCAAAGAACAGGGACAACAACGCCACGCATGCAAACGATGTGCGAATTACAGTCGGCACACTCTCTGATCTTTCTCCATTTCTTTTTAGTCATTTTAGTTTGTTTTTTTTTCTTGCTTTGTCTTGTCTTGTCTTTTCTTTTTTTCCGTTTCCTCTTTTATTTTCGCTTGTTCTTTATTTTTATTCTAGATATCCTCTGTTTTTGTTTTTTTGGCGGGAAATGATCTTTCTCGATATCTTTTTAATAATTTTAGTTTTTTTTTCTTGTCTTGTCTTGTCTTTTCTTTTTTCGTTTCCTCTTTTATTTTCGCTCGTTCTATTAGATTTTTAGATTTTAGATTTCCTTTTTTTTGCGGGAAATTATCTTTCTCGATTTCTTTTTAATCATTTTAGTTATCATCTTGTCTTATCTCTTCCTTTTACCGTTTCCTCTTTTATTTTCGCTCGTTCTTTATCTTTATTTTAGATATTCCCCCCCCCCCTTTTTTTTTTTATTCTTTTTTTCTTTTTTTTTCTTTTTTTTTTGGCGGGGAAAAGAAATGGCGACGACAAAGCGCGTCACCCGAAGACTCACACTCTGGATCGAAACGTCCGGCGCTGCGTGGGGCTCCCTTTGTCCCGCCTGAAGGTCTGGGCTCGGCGGCTTCCTCTCCGCATAAAGCATATCCTCTCCCTTTCTCTCTCTCCTCTCGGCGGAGGTTTACAAATCTCTCTATTGAATCTTGGTCGTCGACAAACCTGCTCTCACGCGTGGTGGTTTCATTAACTTTTTTTTTTTTGGGGGGGGGGGGGCGGGAGGGGCTATTTTTCTTCTTGGTTGACTTCTTTCTTCTCGGTCTCTATTTCTCTCTTCTTTCTCTCTCTCTTCTCTTCTCTCTCTCTCTCTATCTCTCTCTCCTCTCTCTCCTCTCTCTCTCTCTCTCTCTCTCTCTCTCTCTCTCTCTCTCTCTCTCTCTCTCTCTTCTCTCTCTCTCTCCTCTCTCTCTCTCTCTCTCTCTCTCTCTCTCTCTCTCTCTCTCTCTCTCTCTCTCTCTCTCTCTCTCTCTCTCTCTCTCGTCTGTCTCTCTCACTCTTTCTCTCTTTTTTCTTTTTTTGCCTTGCATTTATCCCGCCTTCCCTTCTCCCAGCTCTCCCGCCTTCCCTGTCCAGCCTTTTTTTTCCTCTTCCTTACCCCCCCCCCTACTCCCACCTCCCTTTCCTTTCTCATCCTCTCCTTTTCCCCTCCCCTCCCTTTTCAAAGTCCTCTCCCTCTCCCTCCCTTTATCCCATCTCCTCACCGCCTCTCAATCCTCTTCCGCTTTCCCTCCCCCCCTTTTTCCTTGAAACCCTCCTCCGTTAAATTTCCCCCTCTGAATTACCCCCCCCCCCCCCTCTTCTTGAACCCTCTCCTTTTTCCTTCCTCCACCCATCCTCCTTCTCCTCCCCCTCCCCTTTCTCTATTGCTCTCCTCCCTATTCATTCTTCCCTCTCTCCTTCCTCTCCTTCCCCCCTTCTCACCCCCCCCGATTCACCCACACTCCTCTATTTTCAACCTCCCTCCTATCCCTTTCTCCCCTCTCCCTACCTCCTTCCCCTCTTTTCTCCTCTCTCCCTCACCCACCCTCTCTCTCCATCCTCTACTCCCCCTCATCCCACTTTTCTATTTCATCCCCCCTCCTCGTCCCTATCCCCTTCTCCCCCCTCCCTTCCCCCCATCCTTTTCTCCCCTTCTCTCTCCTCCCTCACCCACCACCCTATTCCCCTCCCCTTCGTCCCTTTATCCCATTCTTCCCCCTCCCCCTTCGTTCCTATCCCTCTCCCTCCCCCCCCCCTTCATTCCTATCCATTCCCCCACCCTCGTTCTATCCCTATTCCCTCCTCTCGTCCCTCCTCCCTCCCCCTCGTCCCTATCCCTCCCCCCCTCGTCCCATATCCCATCCCTCCCCCCTCGCTCTCCCTCCCTCTCTCCCTCGTCCCTATCCCATCCCTCCCTCCCTCCCTCCCTCCCTCCTCCCTCCCTTAGTCTATCATAATCCCCCTCCCTCCCTTCGTCCCTATCCCCCCCTCACTCCTCCCTCCTATCCCCACCCCATCTCGTCCTAATCCTTCCCATACCTATCTGCCAAATCAAACGGTCGCGCAGCCAAAATGCCATCTTAAGAAGGATCGGCATTTTTCCTCTCGCGTCATTACCTCGGGATGAGCTTTAAGTCTCCCCTGAAGAGAGAGAGAGAGAGAGAGAGAAGAAGAGAGAGTAGAAGACGAGAAGAGAGAGAGAGAGAGAGAGAGAGAGAGAGAGAAGAGAGAGAGAGAAAAAAACAGAGACAGGTAGAATAGATTAGAGAGAAACTGAGAGACCGAGAGAGAAAAAGAGGAGAGGTAGACAAGATAGATAGAGAGAAACGAGAGAGAGAGAATGAGAAAGGAGCGAAAGAAGAATAGAGAGAGAGAGGGGGAGAAAATTAATGATAAGGAACGGCCATAAACTTCTTAAATTTGACCGGCACCTCTTCTTGGCGGCGGAGATACGGCCAAACTGCCTTTATTCGCTGATGCAGAATCATGTTGACAATATTCCCTTCTTCGGGTTGCATTAGAAGCCGCTGACATTATGGGCGTTCTGACGCCACTTTAGGGGGGGGGGGGGGGGTTGGAAGCTTCTTTACCTTCTCCTTCACTTCTTTTTTTGTTATTTTTTCTTCGCCGTTTTATTTTTTTTTCTCTCCTCCAGTCTTTTCGTGTTTTTTCAATTTTCGTCATTATCAATTGTCATTGTTATGATCAACATGATCATTATCATTTATATAATAATTATCATTTATTATCCTTATCAATATCAATATCAAC
>NW_020869674.1:101020-103520 GCF_003789085.1 Penaeus vannamei | reverse complement strand
GTGCGTGTGTGTGTGTGTGTGTTCATGTGTTTGTGTGTGTGTGTCTGTATGTGTTTGTTTTGTGCGTGTGTGTGTGTGTTTTGTGTGTTTGTGTTTGTGTGTGTGTGTGTTTGTGTGTGTGTCTGTTTGTATGTGTTTGTTTGTGCGTGTGTGTGTTTATGTGTGTGTGTGTTTGTGTGTGTGTGTGTTTGTGTGTGTGTGTGTGTTGTTTGTGTGTGTGTCGTGTGTGTTTGTGTGTGGTGTGTGTTTGTGTGTGGTGTGTGTCTGTGTGTGTGTGTGTGTTGTGTGTTTGTCTGTGGTGTGTTTTGGTGTGTGTTTGCTGTGTGTGTGTGTTTGTGTGCGCGTGCGTGTGTGTGTGTGCATAAGGAGGGAAAGGAGGAGGACGAAGAAGAGGAGGGATGGAGGCACAGGAAGAGAGGAGGAGGGGGAAGCGAAGGAGTAGGAAGAAAAAGAGGAGAAAGAAGAATTGATGAATGAAAAGGAAGAAAAAGAGAAGGAGGAGAGGAAGAGAAAGAGAAGGAGGAAGAAAGAGGAGAAGACAGAGAAGAAGAGGGAGGAGGAGGAAGAAGAGACAGAGGAGGATAAAGAGGAAGAGAGAGGAGAAAGAAAAGGGAGGAGGAGGAGGAAGAGAAGAAGGAGAAAGAGGAAAAGAAAGAGAAGAAGAGGAGGCGGCGAAAGAAGAAGAGGAAACGAGGAGAAAGAAGAGAAAGAGGAGGGCGGAGGAGGAAGAGAGGAGGGAGGAGGAGGAAGGGAAGAGGGAGGAGGGAAGCACTCTCTCACAACTATGCTTTTCCCCGAGCCTCTGTGACACACCCGAGCTTTTAAAACTATCTATAGAGTTGAGACCGTTGCCATGACCGCCCACCCGTTCAGGCAGGTGGGTGCTGGGGGGGGTAGGGGGGAGGGGGGAGGGGGAGGGTCTCGACTCCTGCTCCTGTTTCGGAAAAGGGAATGAGGGTTTGATTTCTTTTTTCTATTTAATAGGATGCTTGAGAGAGAAAGTATAGGTCTATATGCATATATCTATCTGTATATAATATATAATATATATATATATATATATATATATATATATATATATAAAGAGAGAGAGAGAAGAGGAGAGAGAGAGAGAGAGATGAACAAACACGCACACATACATATGTACACACTATTGAAAACGAGCGCACTCAACACACTCACACACAAGAGATCGATACTGATTCGACATTTAAAAGATGCATTGGTTATAACTGGAAAGATGTCAATATTGCAAAATTTCATGTTAGAATTAACAGAGAAATTTATAATACCCATTTACAAAGGGTTGGTTTGTTTAAATGTTATATCCAGCATGGGGTAAGTTTTGGCCGCATATATGTTAGACGGAGTCGGAGCTTCTCCCCAGACACAGGTATGGAAGTGTTGGGTAATAAAAATCGTGTTTTACCTGGATATTAAAAGTTCTAATGCTTGATAAATGACTCGTTATGATTGTGAAAACATATAATTTGAACTGTGATAGTCTCGAGTTATTGCTTCAACCCAAACACGGAGAAAAGAAAAGTTTGGGGAAAGTGTGTCGACGCCACAGCCATGTAGCGGTAGCCATTGTGGGAAATACTTATTGGTATTTTTTAATAATTCTGTGGGTCCCGTGGATACAGCAACAGACTCAGCCGAAGGAGACCATTCCGACTGCACCGAGGAATGATCTGGGAATGGACTGAAAGCTCAGAGAAAAGGTCAAGAAGGGCAAAATCGCGAGAGAAGGGGGGATCGATTACTTAATGTCCAAGTAAACAAAAATGCGGGGATTGGGGAAGGGGAAAGGGGGGGGGAGTGTTCGATTTCGTTACGTTCAATTGTAATGATTATATGTTTATAATTAGTAAGTAAAAGGAAGGTATAGAGTTCACCACAGAATTCAACTTTATTTATGGAAGAGAAAATTCCTTGTTTTTCTAATAATGTTTATTCTTAAGATTCACATTGTGACAGGCCACATTTATTAATTAATAAGTTTATAGAAAAAAGGAAAATGGTTTCACTTGTTTCCATGGCCGTCGTAGCTCGCCACTCGACAGGAATAAATAATTTAAAGCGTGTTTTGTTCCTCGTGTCAGAATGAGGGAAGGGAAACGCTTTTTTTTTTTTTTTTTTTTTTTTTTTTTTGGTGTGGGGGGGGGGGGGGTCTTTCTAATCCGAAACCTCGGCTGGGAGCGGTGATACCAAAGCAGATTTATCATTTTTATTAGAATTGATACTGAGAAATGAGCAACTGTAATTTCGTTAAATGTTTTGTTTTGTTTATGGATTTTTCTGATACTGTTTTCATCGATTTGCTATATATATGTATGTGTGTGTGTGTGTGTGTGTGTGGTGTGTGTGTGTGTGTGTTGTGTGTGTGTGTGTGTGTGTGTGTGTGTGTGTGTGTGTGTGTGTGTGTGTGTGTGTGTGGTGGTGTGTGTGTGTGTGTGTGTTGTGTGTGTGTGTGTGTGTGTGTGGTGTGTGTGTGTGT
>NW_020869674.1:70318-90802 GCF_003789085.1 Penaeus vannamei | reverse complement strand
GGTGGTGGTGTGGTGGTGGTGGTGGTGGTGGTGTGGTGTGGTGGTGGTGGTGGTGGTGGTGGTGGTGGAGGAGGGAGAGAGGAGGAGGAGGAGGAGGAGAAGGAGGAGGAGAGAGAAGGAGGAGGAGAGGGAGGAGGAGGAGGAAAAGAAGAAGAAGAAGAAGAAGAAGAAGAAAAGAAGAAGAAGAAGAAGAAGAAGAAGAAGAAGAAGAAAAGAAGAAGAAGAAGAAGGAAGGAGGAGGAGAAAGAAGAAGGAGTACGAAGGAGGGGAGGAAGAAGAAGAAGGAGGAGGAGAAGAAGAAAGAAGAGAGAAGAAGAGAAGAAGAGGTGGTGGTGGTGGTGGGTGGTGTGTTGGTGGTAGAGGTTTAGTAGAAGTAGAAGTAGATGGAAGAGGGACAGGAGGAAACGGGGAGGAATCTGGGAGAGGGAAAAAAGGAAAGAAAGAGGAGATGAATTTGGAGAGGGGAAGAGGTGGTCAGGAGGATAATATAAAATGAGGGAAATGGGTGGGAAAATGAGGGGTTAAGGGGGGAGATGATAATCAGGTGGGAAAAGGGGTAGTAAAGAAAGAGAAGAGGAGAATAAGGAAAGCTAAAAAGTTGATAAAAGAGGGGCGCGATAAAAATAGACGTACATAAAGAGAAAATAGAGAGAAATAAGTGATGGAGAATGCAAGATAGGTAGAGTAACGCTAAAAGAAAAAAAGGAACTCTTCATTTGTTGTTCTTCCAAATCCTCCCTACTCTTGTTTCATTAAAAAAAAAGAGAGAGAGAAGAAAAAAGGAAACGGCCGTAAGCAGTTCCTACATCTTCCAGGAAAACATAAGCTTCGAAGAGGATTGGAAGGAAAAAGGGGAAAGTCCTCTCGCTTCTGACAAGGAAGTATTGGAAGAGGAGGAGGGGGGAGGAGGGAGAGGGATAGGGCTGGGGGAGAGGGGGAAAGGGGAAAGGGGAGGAGGGAGGGGAAGGGCTGGGGGGAGGGGAAAGGGAAGGAAGGAGGAGGGAGAGGAAGGGGAGGGGGGCTGGGGGAGAGGGGGGAAAGGGAAGGGGGAGGAAGGGGAGAAACGCTGGTGGAGAAAGGGGAAAGGGAAGGGGGAGAGGGGGAGGAACAGGGCTGGGGGAGATGGGAGGGAAACGGGAGGAAGAGGAGGGAGAGGAACAGGGTTAGAGGAGAGGGGGGGAAGGAAAGGGAGAGGAACAGGGCTGGGGGGAGAGGGGGGGAAGGGAAGGGGGAGGAGGACCAGGGCTGGGGGAGAGGGGGAAAGAGAAGGGGAAAAGAAGGAGAGAATGAGGGCTAGGGAGAGGCAGAGGAAAAGACAAGGGTGAAGGAGAGCTAGGGAGAGAGGGAGAAGAGGGGAGAGGAAGAGGGCGGATACGCAAGGACTTGAAGATATTTTCTTTGGCGTTCTTCATTTCCTTTTTTCGGGGGGTTGGTGGGATTTTTAAAGATTTTGGAAGAGTTATTGATGGATGGAAGTGGTCCTTACCCCGTCACCTATTTACCATGTTGGCTCTTTTCTCTCTCTCTCTCTCTTTCTCTCTCTTCTCTCTCTCTCTCTCTCATCTCTCTCCTCTCTCTCTCTCTCTCTCTCTTCTCTTCCATCCCCCTCTCTCTCTTCTCCTCCCTCTTCTCTCTCTCTCTCTCTCTCCACTCACATCTCTCTCACGCGTCCCTCCTCTTACCTCTCTCTCCTCTCTCCTCTCTCATCTCTCTCTCTCTATCTCTGCTCGTCCTCTTCTCTCTCTCTCTCTACTCACAATCTCTCTCGCGTTTCCCTCCCTCTCTCGCGCTCTGCTTGCCCTCCTCTCCCCTCTCTCTCTCTCTCTCTCTCATAATTCTCCCTTCCCTCTCTTCTCTGCTCTTCTCCCTCTGCCCTTCCTTCTCTTCCACACTTTTATCCATACTTTTTTCTAAAACCGAAATTCACGAGCCGTCCAATCACCTCTGCATCCGCCTGACTCCTCCTTGTCCGCCTCCTCCCTCCCCCTACCGCTCCCCTCCCGCCTCTCCATCGGCTGACTTCAATAAATCTCTAAATGATTAGCAGGAATGTTATTAGTATGCCTTTATTCCACCCCTAATCAGGCCAATTGTCTGAGTCATCGTGGGTCATTAGGAAATTATCATACTGCATGGGGTATGTGAGCCGAGGTAATTGTGCCATGCACGCACACACGCAGACACACTGTATTGTACTTGTATGTATGTATGTGTTTATTTATGTATCTGTAAACACGCATACACGCACGCATGGGACACACGTACACGCACACGAAACACATACACACGAAGACGCACACGCACCACGCAACACGCACACTCAACACTCACACTCACACTCACACTCACACTCACACACACACACACACACACACACAGGTTACACACACACACATTCACACCGACAACCACACACACACACACACACACACCACACACACCCACATCACACACACACACACACTCACATGGCATTCGCGCGCTATCAGCTTTCAGTTTTTCCAATATTAGGTGAATTTCGCATTACAAGAATAGAAACCAAGGGAAAGCAGTTGAATGAAAAGATAGTGAATAGTAGTACTTTAAAAATAGTACTTAATAGTAGTAAGGCTGGATGATAGTAACGTGTACCAAGTAATAAGAAAATAAAAGTAAATCATAGTTAGTATAGTAAGATGCGGTGATAGTAGTTAATAATAGTAAGATGTGGTCCTAGTCAGTAATGATGATAGTAAGTAGAGAAAGAAAAAGAGTTTTAGTAAGAAAAAGAGGAAATGTCGGAAGATATAAATAAGATAGAGGTTTTAGTAAGAAAGAAAGAGGAAGTAAATAAGATGGAATGGGGAGAGAAAGAACAAATTGAAGGGGAGTGTGTGCGAGCGCGAGAAAATGCGAGGAAACCCACAAATACGAAGGAGACAGGGCCGCCTTTGGAAGGAAAATGTATTGCGCTGAGAAGTAGTAAGAGCCCGTCCGTCCCCTCTCCCCCGCCCCCCCATCACTGTCCTCTCCCTCGTCTCCTCCCCCTTTGCCGCTCTCCCTGCTTCCCTTCTTCTCCCTCCCATCCTCTCTCCATCTCTTTCTCCTCCTCCTCTCTTCCGACCCTTCTTCGCCAGATCTATCTCTTTCTCCTCCCCCGCCCTTCTTCCTTCCTCCTCTTCCCATCTCTTTCTTCTCCTCCTCCTCTCTTCTTCCTCCTCCTCCTCTTCCCATCTCTTTCTCCTCCTCCTCCTTTCCCCGAACACCCTCGCCCCTCCCTCCTTCCATCTCCTCTCCTCCCCTGACACGAGAGCAAAATATGTGCGAAGCGTCGTAGAGAGGAAGGGGAGAGGACGGAGGAATGGTGGAGAAGGGGGAATGGGGTAAGGGAGAGGGGAAAAGGGAGAGTGGAGGAAGGGGCAGGGGGGAAGTAAAGGGGGACGGAGGAATGGCGGGGATGGGGAAAGGGGGGGGGGGAAGAAAGAGGAATGGCGGGGATGGGAAGGGAAGGGGAAAGGGGAGTGGGGAAGGAAATGTGTGGAATGGCATTGGAGTTGTGGCTCTGCCCTGCGAGTACGGTGTGACGGCAATGATGCACCAGATGGATTTACTTGCGGCCGAGCTGGATACCTTCGTGTTTGTGTTTCTTGCCTTTGTTCTTTCTTTGTTGTTGTTGTTGATTTTTTTTATTGCTGCTGCTGCTACTGCTGCTGGTGCTGCTATGATATTTTTTTTTGTAGTTTGTATAAACTACTACTACTACACACACTACTATTCACCACACTACCACTTATAATGCTACTGCTACTGCTATTCTCCTCTTCTTCTTCTTTCTCCTCATATTCTTCTTCTGCCTGCTCTTCTTCCTCCTCCTCTCACCTCTTTCCTCTCCTCCTCCCTCCTTCTTCCTCCCACCTTCCTCCCCTTCCTCTCCTCCCCCTCTTCCACCTCCCACCTCCCACTCTTTCCTCCTCCTCCCCTCTTCCCCTCCTCCACCTCCCCTCCTCCCTCCTCCACTCTCCTACTGTTTTTAGCTCCGTTCTCATTTTTTTTTTACAATCTATCGACTTACGGTCCTCTCGCGCTTAATCGGATGTTCCTCTTCTTCAGTTTTCCCGCAATTTTGTTCCCGATGGAGCCAGAATCATCCCTCGCCTCTGTCGACCTCTTTTAAGTAGATTTATTTCCCCCGAAGAAGCGGGAGGTGGAAGAGGAGAAAGGGGAGGGGTAGAATAAATGGATGAGGGGGGAGGAGGAGGAGAGGGGGAGGGGAAGGGGAGGGGGAGGGAGGAGGAGGATGGAGGGGGAGAGGAGGATGGAGGGGAGGGAGGAGGAGGGGAGCGGGAGGGAGGGAGGAGAGGGGGGGGGAGGGGGAGGAGGAGGGGAGGAGGGAGTGGGCGGGAGGAGAAGAGGAGGAGGCGAAGGTAGGAGAAGCGCAAAATGAGAAGGATAAAAGCAAGGGAGGAAGAGCAAAAGAAGAGAATAAGAAGAACGGAATCGGAAGAAAGAGAGAGAGGAGGAGAAGAGGAGGCAAGGAAAGAAGAAGGCAAGTGATGGAGAAATTTCAGAAGAGGGAGAAGGGGGAAATGGTGGAGATTGGGGAGAAGAGAGGAGGAGGCGGGGGGGGGGTTAAGAGGTCATTTGCATACAGGCGTGGGACCGTAAACTGTTGTTTATACGCCCATGTTTTACGCCCGCGGTTGGGGGCGGAGCAACATAAGCGCCTGCATCGCCAATAACAACAGTTCCAGCAGTATTTATTTAACTGCTGAACGTTCCATTTGTTATTTTATTTTCTGAAATTTTGTAATAATTTATTGTTGTTTTTATTATTATTATCATCGTTACCATTATTAACAGTAATAGTAATATCATCGTTGTCATTACCATAATCATTATAAAACAATAATCATCATCACTATCATCACCATCATCATTATCAATATCATCATCATTATCATCATCATCATCATCATTATCAATATCAGTATGATCATTATCATCACCATCATCATTATCAATATCATCACCATCATCATCATTATCATCACCATCATTATCATTATCATCATCACCACCACCACCACCATCATCATCATCATCATCATCATCATCATCATCATCATCATCATCGTCATCGTCATCTTTCTCACTCTCCTAAGTCAATTATAGCCAGTAACGGTAATATAGGAATGCAAGGTTATCCACTTAATTTATGGACGGTGAGTAGATAAAAGTGAGAACATCAGGCATAGGCAGTGAGACAAAATGCAAGGAAGTGGAGGTTGAATAATTATGATAACAATGATAATAAGGCTAATGGTGTTATTTATATTATTGTTATTGTTATTTGAATTATTTTTTGATTATATTATGCATTATTATTTTTATTGATATCATAATTATTATTTATTGTTGTTATTTTTTACATATTATTATTATTACTATTATTATTATTATTATTATTTATTATTATTATTATTATTATTATTATTATTATTCCTATTATTGATTATTATCACTTTCATTGCATCATTATTATGATGATAATGGAGATGATAATGATGGTATTGATAAAATCAGTGATAATAATGACAAAGTTACAAGTAATGATGATCATAAAGCAATAATGAATTTTTTGAGAGTGATATTGGCAATAATCACGATGATAATGGTAATAATGCTAATATGCATGATAATTAATAATACTGTTAAGAGAAAATGTAAGAAAAATGAAAGGCAAGATGGAGAAAAAGACGTAGAAAGCGAAGAAGGAAGAAGAGAAGAAAGACGAGATCCTGGAGAGGAGAAAGGCGCAGGTGCAGGAGGACACCTTGAGACGGAGGAGGAGCAGGAGGAGCGGCCGTCATGCAGAACTTCAAAGGCCAGTCATGCAGGATTCCCCAAGGCCGCTGGGGCTGTTGCCGACGGGATGCAGTCACTTAGTTTGTCGTATTGATATTGTTATTCGGCCTTTTTCTTTTCTTCTCTTTGTTCTCATATTCCATTATTATTGGATATTGCTTTCGGTATCTGTTCTTTTCCGAAGCATGAGAGTTATTTAGATTTCTGTTCGATCATTCTGCTCTTCAGGCAGATTTCTTTGAAACTAGGCTGTTGTTCCCTCACTCTGATTAAGATTTACTCAGACTTCTCTCAAACTATTCCATTGCCCATTCTGTTACATCCTTATGATATAAAGAATAACCAAAGGGAAAGAATAAAAGAAAATAGATAGAAGAAAACGGATAACTGAAACAAACAGAAAAGCTCAGGAACGAGATGATAAAACCGAACTTTGGCTCGTCGATAAACCGTTACGGTGAGAAAATAAAACACATCGGTGGATGGAAAAGCTTTTAAAACAGCTGCATGACCATCAAACATTTATTTTTAGTCAGTAAACAAATCTAGTGTGTACAAAAAAAAAAGAAAAAAAAATACAGCCACAAAAATAAAGAGAAAAGGGGAAACACAAAGGGAAAGAGAATACGGAGTTAGGTGAATTAGAATGAGAAATAGACAATGATAAGGGCGAACGTGGGAGAGGAAAGGATAAGAGAAGATATGAAATAAACAAAAGCATTGCGAGATGAAGAGGGAAAAGAAAAGATAAACTGAACGTAAATTAACGAAATCCTATGTGGAATGAATCTTGCAAAAGACAACTAATTGGTTAGAATGAAGACAAAACGGCGGGCAAATTTGATAACTAAAGGGAATATGAAATTTGATAAGAGAATACGTGGGAGAGAGAAACACGAATAAACGGAGAATAATAAGTAAAACAAATGGTAGTAATAGTCGAGCAATAAATGCGACGTAACGAGAAACTCAAGCCAACGCAAAATAAATGCTGACAAGCAACGAATTAGGTTAACTAGAAAAAAGCGTGGAAACAGTGAAAGAGAAAACGAAGCCGGTAAAAGAAAATGGGAAAAGCTGCATTAAGGGAAAACGTGGGAAATAAATATAAGATAATAATAAAATAAATGGGTTGAATGCAATGTGAGCAGAAGCGAAAGGTAATGTGGAATAAATGGCGCAGGAGACAAGCAGTAAATTGGTTGAAATGGAGAAAAGTGGAAAAGCGCCAATGGACAGAGAAAAAGCAAGACAAGAGAGAACGGGAAATGTGTTAGGATAATGCAAATCATGGATAAGAAAGAAACGAGAGAAGAGTAAGTAAGAGACAAGTAATAAAACAAGAAATACAGTACAGAAAAATTAACAGGAAGAACAAAAACACGACAAATGCCACGGAAGCAGAGACGAAAAGCCAATGCGGAATAAACGGCGCAAAGAGACAAGCAATGAACGGGGTGAGAGATGGGTGCAATAAAAGGGTGAAAACCAGAAGGCCAGCGCGTGTCCCTTCAGCCCTTCACAACCGACAGAATTTTTTTGGCGGACTTGGAACTGTGATTTAGACTTTTGAAACTAAGGTTAGAAGTGTTATGGTATTTTGAAAGAAGTAAAAAAAAGACAATTCGTAGAGGGGGTATCGGTTTCGTATATATATGTGTGTGTGTGTGTGTGTCTGTCTGTCTGTCTGTCTGTGTCTGTGTCTGTATCTGTGTGTACATGTGTGTGTGTGTGTCTGTGTCTGTGTGTACATGTTTAATTACAACCAGATAGAAACTAAGATAGTTTCAACCATTCGTGTTTTCGGTCGCTGGTAGACGTGCTGTGGCTCCCCGCCATTAAACTCCGCCCTCCTTCCCCTCCTCGCCTCTACCCCTTCCCCCTCCCCCTCCCCCTCCTCGCCTCTTCCCCTCCCTCCCTCGCCCTCCAGCCCATCCCATGGCTCCCTCCCCCGGTTCCCCATCATCTCCGCACCATTTCTTCCTCGCTTTGTATATGAATCACATTTTTCAGGAATTATATACGCCGTGAAGGAAAAGAAAATATGGCTGTGAGGGAGAGGGGGCGAGATTTTTTTTTTTTTTTTTTGGGGGGGGGGTCGTTCTCTCTGACAGTCTTTGTCTCACTCTATCTCTTTCTCCCTTTCTTTTTTATTTATTTATATCTCTCTCTCTCTCTCTCTCTCTCTCTCTCTCTCTCTCTCTCTCTCTCTCTCTCTCTCTCTCTCTCTCTCTCTCTCTCTCTCTCTCTCTCTCTCTCTCTCTCTCTCTCTCTCTCTCTCTCTCTCTCTCTCTCTCTCTCTCTCTCTCTCTCTCTCTCTCTCTCTCTCTCTCTCTCTCTCTCTCTCTCTCTCTCTCTCTCTCTCTCTCCTCTCTCCCTCCCTCTCCTCTCTGTCTCTTCATTTCTCTTCCCTCTCCTCTTCCTATTGCTCTCTCTCCTCTCTCTCTCTCTCTCTCTCTCTTCTCTCTCTCTCTCTCTCTCTCCTCTCTCTCTCTCTCTCTCTCTCTCTCTCTCTCTCTCTCTCTCTCTATCTATCTATCTATCTCTATCTATCTCTATCTCTATCTCTATCTCTATCTCTATCTCTTCTCGTCTTTCTCTTTCTCTTTCTCTTGCATATCCTCACTTGCATACCCACGCAAGTACAGACACAACTGCGCACGTAAATAAACCTGAATCATTATATTCCCCTTTACACAATATTAAGAATAGCCCTGTAGCCTTGTCATGCACCTTTCCCATGCATTATCAGAGCATGAGTGGGCAGCTGCCAAACAAACAGTTTACGCATGCGAAGTAAATGGAATGAGAAGACTTGGCGTGACTTCATTCCACCCCCCTCCCACTCACCCCCTCCCCCTCTCCACCCCACGCTTCTTAATAAGCAAAATTACTTCCGTGTTTTTTTTTGTGCTTCATATTTAGGTCAAAGTATTTGGGGGGTTGGGGGGGTATAGCTGTAATAGCGATTGTATTATGTTGTGTTTGTGTTTCATACAGAGATTTAAGATCGAATGGATGTATAGGATAGTTGGATATTTAAGAGACGGATAATGTAATAAGATGATGAATGAATGATACTTAGGTATGTGAAAGGTTAGAATACCGCAGAGATAAGACAATGTATGTGTATGTGTTGTATGTGGTATATATATATATAATATATATAATATATATTATATATATAATATATATTATATATATATAATGTTATGTTTGTGTGTGTGTGTGCGTGTGTGTGTGTGTATGTATGTATGTATGTATGTATGTGTATGTATCATGCTATGCATGTATCATGCTGTGCATACATATATTCCACTTCATTCACCCAGTAAACGTAGTTTTTAATTAATATATTTGTTTATTCATGTATTTATTAATTCATTTATTAATGGATGCGAATTTCCACTTAACGTGGTGACTATTGATGACAAGTTGACAAGTTGGTGATGATGTATACTTGAAATGCAACATGCAATCCGCCTTTCATCAGCAGCCTCCTAAGTGCACCTTTGCCTCGATGAAATCAGTAATTAGATCAATCAGTAATTAGATAGACAATTATAGTAAAATGAGATGAAATAAGAGTGTCTTTACGAATGAAATATAATAGATAAAACCAAAAAAAAATGTCTTTATTCAATCCGGAAAGGGATTTTCTGTTCCTCGTTCTCTCTTCCCGCTATCGGACATTCCGCCGGGCAATTTTGCTGTCGCGGAAAAATGACCGCCACGTGATACTGTAACAAAGGTTTGATTAACTTGGAATCAATGATCGTGAGCGGGGAGTGCCTTTGAAGTGCGTTTGGTGGAAGGGGGGGGGAGCGGGGCGGAATGCTGGTCGGGGTGTCTCCTGTGTTCATTTTTTTTCTTCGTTCTTGTGGGAATTTTCTTTTTATTCCATGGTGCGTTGTCCCCGTGGTGGATGTCTGATTGATGGTGATTTGTTTTTTTTTTTTTTTTTGCTGGGACGGGCCTTTTGGTGGAGGGGTTTGTAGGTTTTGATTTGTTGTATTGGGATGCATTGCGTTGTATGGTATATATGCATTGTGTGTGTGTGTGTGTATGTTGTGTTGTTTTATGTTGTGTGTTGTGTGTGTGTGTTTGTGTGTTGTGTGTGTTGTGGTGCTTTTTTTTTTTTTTTTGTGTTTTTTTTTTTTTTATTTTATTTGTTTGATTGGGTGTTTGAGGGTGATGTTATTGATAGTATGTGAGATGAGTAGATTTTTTTTTGATGTGGATTTGAGATGTATGATTTGAGAGAGAGAGAGAGGAGAGAGAGAGAGATTGAGTAGAGATGAGAGTTTGATTGTTTGAGTAGTATGCGTCGGTGTTTTGTGTTCTGTGCTGTCATGTAGTATATGTATATGTATATGGCGCAGTATTTGCCCAGGCCTTCCGAGGGCAACGCCACCTGTAGTGTCATTTGTAGTGCACTGTTTTATCTAGGTTAGAAGTTGCCAGTGCTCAAAAATTTAGTGCCTCAAGAGAGAGCCGCTCCGTTTCATGCAAAGGGAGGGGTGGGGGGGGGGTGGGAGGTGTGGGTGGGTGGTTGAGGAGGGTGGGTGGATGAGAAGAAGGAGGGGAGGGGAGGGAAAACGAAGGAGGATAGCGAACAAGGGGAGGGAAGGAAGGGGTGAAGGAAGTTTGGATGGGGAAGGGATGGAGAGAAGAAGGAGGGGGAGGGTAGGGAGAACGAAGGGGGAATGGAAGGAAGTGAGTGGGGAGTGGGGGTGGAGAGAGAAGGGAGGAAAGGAGAGGTTAGAATGAAAGGGGAAAGAACAAGGGGAAGGAAGGAAGGGGTGAAGGAAGTTTGGTGGGGTGTGGGTGAGGGAGTGGTGGATGGGAGAATGAAGAGGTAAAGAAGGAAGAGGAAGGGAAGGAAGAGTTGAAGGAAGTTTGGGGGGAAGGGGAGAAGGAAAGGGGGAGGAAAGACGAGTGAAGGAGGAAATGGATCACAGGAGAGGAAGAGCGGGTGGGGGTAGGGGAATAAGGGGGAGGGCAGGAGCGGTAAGCAGGGTTAATGGTAAGGTAGGGAGAGGGAAGGAAGAGGGAGCAGTGTAAGTGGAGCAACTCGCTATCGTGACAAAGTTTGCTCGTTAGTTACTTTTTTGAAATACTTTTTCCTCCTCCCCCCCTCGCCCCCTTCTCCCCCATATCCCCCCTCCCGTATTTCGCGAAAGGTGTTTGCAGATTTTTTCATTTTGGCGGAATTACACAGAGAGAGAGAGAGAGAGAGAGAGAGATGAGAGAGAGAGATAGAATAGAGATAGAGATAGAGATAGAGATAGAGATAGAGATAGAGATAGAGATAGAGATAGAGAGAGAGAAGAGAGAGAGAGAGAGAGAAGAGAGAGAGAGAGAGAGATGAGAGAGAGAGAGAGAGAGAGAGAGAGGAAGGAGCGGATAATACCCACGAGCCGCCATATCCTCCCCGTAGGTCGTGTTTAGTCCCCCTTGGATATTATTCAGAGTATTTCCCTGCTGCCGAGGTCGGAGAGGAGAGGGTGCCGTGGGAAGAGGTCGTGGCGGCCGAGGGCTTCGCGGACGGGTCTGGTGGTGGCGGTGGGCCTGGAGGCGGCCGTCTGCGCGTGGTGGGGGAAGGTGGACGGTGCCGTGGGGGGTGAAAGGTGGAGGGGCGGATTGGTGGGTTGGGAGGGTGGGCAGAAGGTGGATGGGTGGTGGGATGGCACGGTGGGCGGATGGGCGGTGCGTGTGTGCTGGGTGGATGGTGGATGAAAGTGGAGGGGCGGATGGGTGGTGGGGGCAGGAAAGTGTGATGGGGTGGATAAGGTAGGTGGAGAGGGTGGAGATGGGAGGTGGGGTGGGCGGATGGCTGGTGGTGAGAGGGTGGATGGGCGGATGGGTGGTGTGCTGGGAAGAGGTGGATGGATGGGCGGATGGGGTGGTGGGTGCTGGTGGGAAGGTGGCGGATGGGGTAGGTGGTGAGAGGGTGGATGGGCGGATGGGTGGTGGGGTGCTGGTGGGAAGGTGGCGGATGGTGGTGGGGGAGGGTGGATGGGGCGGATGGGGTGTGGGTGCTGGTGGGAAGGTGGCGGATGGGGTGGTGGTGAGAGGGTGATGGGCGATGGTAGTGGGTGCTTGAGTATGCGATGGGCGGGTGGGGTTGGTGGTGGTGGAGAGCGGATGGGGAGGTGGGTGCTTGGATGGGCGGGCGGGGCGGATGGGTGGGGGCGTGCTTTTCGAGTGTTCGGCTGGGCGGAAGAAATTCGAGAACAATTTGAAGGGAAATATTTTGTGGGGAAGCTTTTATTGAAGATGGGAGGAAACGGCGCTGGGCTTTATGCTGTACTTAAATGGGTTTTCGGTTTTGTGCGATTCTGCAGAGTGGGTATGTCAACGCGCGCGCGTACACACACACACACACACACACACACACACACACACACACACACACACACACACACACACACACACACACACACACACACACACACACACACACACCACACACGTTTTATATATATAGATATAGCTATAGATATAGATATTTATATGTACATATACATATATATCTATATCTCTATCTATATCTATATCTACCTATATATATATATCTAGATAGATAGATAGATAGATATGTATATATATATATATATATAATGTATGTATGTATCTATCTATCTATCTATCTATCTATCTATCTATCTATCTATCTATCTATCTATCTATCTATCTATCTATATATATATATATATATATATATATATATATATATTATATATATATATATATATGCATATATGCATATGTATGTTTATATATATGTATGTATAGATATACTTATTAATACATTTGTATACATATATACATATGTATATATACATACATATATACATACATATATACATATATATACATACATACATATATATAATATATATATATATATATATATTATATATGTATGTATGTATGTATGTATGTATGTATATATATGTATGTATATATGTAGCAATATATATGCATATTTATTTGTATATATATAAATACATACATGTATCCACATATATACATATATATATAATATATATATATATATATATATATACACACACACATATATATACATATATATTTAAGTATGTATGCATGGCTATCCTCATACTGTAGCGGTTCCACATCCGGCGCCGTACTCTCACCCCGAATACAGTGTGATTCAACTTCGTTATACAATATCCTCACTGCATCTACATCTATTAAGCGGTGTACGCAGCGGGCGCAGTACATTTAATTACGAGAGCCCATGGCGTGTATGACGTGTATCCGACGCAAATGGTTCAGTTCATCGCCAGGAGGTAATAGCGCGCGGAATCCAGCTGCAAATTTGAATATCTCGCCGGTAAATGGTAAGCGATATGAAGTCTAAAAAATAGAGAAAGAAAGAGAGAGTTAAAAAAATAGAGAAAGAAAAGAAAAGATAGTAGAAAAAGAGGCGAAATTGTAACGTCAGCCGCAGTAAAGTAAAGTGAAACGCGCAGTTGATTTCGCCATTAATGTCGGGTTGTGTTTTGTTTATTGTGTCGCTATATTTTTTTTTACTTTTTTATTGTCGATGTTTTTTTTGTGAATTACTAATCTGTTTTGTTATTGTTATTATCATACTGGAAGGGGGAGGGGAGGGGATGGAAGAGCAGGATAGAGGGAGAGGATAGAGAATAGGGAAGGAAGGGAGGGTAGATAGTGGGTAAGGTGGGCAAGGGAGAGGGTAGGTAGGTAAGGTGGGCAGGGGAGAGGGTAGATAGGGGGTAGAGGGGTAGAGAGTGGGTGGTGGGCAAGGGAGAGGGTAGAGAGCGGGTAAGGTAGGGGGAGATGAGAGATAGGTAGTGGGTAAAGTGACTAGGGAGAGCAGATAGTGGGCGAGGGTTGCAGGAGAGATGGTACACAGTGGGTAAAAATGGGCAGGGGTGACGGTAGATGGTATGCGAGCGGGGGAGGTGGGGAGGGGCTGAATGATGATGAGTTTGAACACAAATTTGTCATTGATGCAGTTTGATACGGCGCTGCACTGGCGAATTCTCATCACAGTGTTGATTCATCGGTGCAGATTTTCCCATTGGATAGGACACCAGCGATTTTTTGGGGGGTAATAGAGGGGGAAGGGCGGGGGGGCGTGTGGAGGGGGAAGGGAGGATGGGGGTGTGGAGGGGGGGAAGGGAAGGGGGGCGTGTGGAGGGGGAAGGGAGGAGAAGGGAGGGGCGTGTGGAGGGAAGGGAGGATGGGGTGTGGAGGGGGAGGGAGGGGGCGTGTGGAGGAGGAAGAGAGGATGGGGTGTGGAGGGGAAGGGAGGGGGGCGTGTGGAGGGAGAAGGGAGGGGGCGTGCGGAAGGGGGAAGGGAGGGGTGGGGCGTGTGGGAAGGGAGAGGGGCGTGTGGAGGGAGAAGGAGGGAAGGGAAGGAGGGGGGGGGTGTGGAGGGGGGAAGGGAAAGGGGGCGTGGAGGGGTAAGGGAGGGGGGCGTGTGGAGGGGAAGGGAAAGGGGCGTGTGGAGGGGGAAGGACATGGGGCATGGAAGGGGATTATTGAAGGGGAAGAGGAGAAGGAGGGTAGGGAGAGAGGGGGAAGAGGAAGAGGAGGGGAAGTGGGAGGGATACATTGTCACACTTAAAATGCATATGTTTATACAAACACGGAAAATGTTATGCAAATGCTTCGGCCTCTGTTTATTGAGCCTGAGTAACGAGCTCGCGGGGGGGGAAGGGGGAAGGGGAAGGGGCTACTCTCCCCCCTTCATACCCTACCCTCTCCTCCTTCTCCCTCCCTCCTCCCCTCCCCACCATTTTTACCACAGTTTCCCCCGCATCTCTCCCTCTTGCCATATCTCTCCTTTTTATTGCTTGCATTGTTTCACTGCCTCTCCCTGGATGTGCGATTTCAAGTTTGCCGGCTTTTATTTTGACGTTTTTTTTTTCTCTCTCGGTCACTAGGAGAGGAGGGAGGGCTTTTATAGCTCAATTTTGTCGGATTTTGTTTTCACGTTTAAGGAAGGATGGTGTTTCAGGATTGTTCGAGTCTTTTTTTTCTTTTTTGTTGTATTTTTTTAGTTTTATTTATTTTTTATTGTAAGTAATTGATATTCAAGGATTTTTTTTGATGAGGTCAGGTCATAGATGTTCGATTTTCTTTTTTGTTTTGCTTTTTATTGTGACTTTCGGTGGGTTTCGGGTATTTTTGTTTGCTCTGAGTGTTGGAGGGAGGGAAGGAAGGAGGGAGAGGGGAAAAGGAGAAGAAAAAAGGAGCGAGGAGGAGAAAATAAAAAAAAACGGAGGGTGAGGAGGGGAAAATAGGAAAATGGGTGAAGGGGAGGCAAATGAGAGGCAAATGTGGAGAGAAAGGGAAGTGGAAGGAGAATAGAAAAATAGGAGGGGAGAAGGAGAAGGAGGAAATGGAAGAAGAAGAAAATTAAGAAATAGGGGAATAGAAGAAAGGAGAAGAAGAAGAAAACGAAGAAATAGGGGAATAGAAAAAAGAGAAGAGGAAAAATAAAAAATAGGGGAATAGAAGAAAGGAGAAGATGAAAAAGAAGAAAGATAGGGGAATAGAAGAAATAGGGGAAGAGAGAAAGAGAAGAGAAAGAAAAAGAAATGTGGAATAGAAGAAAAGAGAGGAGGAAAGAAAACAAGAAACAGAAGAAAGGATAACACTCAATAAGAGGAAGACGAAAGGGGATAGGAGGGAGAGGATAAGTGGAATGCATTAAGTAGATAATCCCGCCAGATCTCTCATTACTCCCCGCGGCGGATCATCCATCTTCATGAGGCCCGAGAAGGAGCGCCCGGCGACACCAGCGGCGACGGACGGAGGGCCTGGGCGGGGAGGGAAGGCAGAAAGAAAAAAAGAAAGAAAGAAAGAAGGAAGAGGGAAGGCCGATCCTGTTCCTGGCTGGTCGGGCTAAGGGCTTTCGCGGCCTGTTTTCTCTCTTACTCGTTTTCTCTCAGGATAACACACGCAGATACATAAACACAACACACACACGCGCGGCGCACACGCACACGCACACGCACACGCACACCACACGCACACACAACACACGCACCACACACACACACACACACACACACACACACACACACACACACACACACACACACACACACACACACACACACACAACACACACATACACACAGACATATCATATACATATACATATACATATACATATATATATATATGTATAATATATAATATATATATATATATATATATATATTATGTATATTATGTATATTATGTATGTATATAATATATGTATATTATATATATATATAATATATTATATATATATATAATATATATATATATATATATATATAGTATATAATACTCTATATATGTGTGTGTGTGGTGTGAATCTATATGTATATATATATATATATTGTCACTACCTCTCTTTCTTCTTTCCTTCTATTTTCCCTCCCTCCTTTGTCCTCTCCCTTCCTCCTCCCCCTCAATCTCTTCCATCCCTCTCCCTCCTCCCTCCTTTTCCTCTCCCTTTCAGTGCCTCTCCTCCATCATCCACCCCTGCGTGTCCTCGCTCCATTTCTCACTTCCTCCTTCCTCTCCGTCATCCACCCTCCCCCTTCATTATTTTCTTCCCGTCTATCTTTATCTACATACGACCTGCACCTGTCATATGTCAGCTGTTTTGTCAGGCTTCTGGCATGTTCATCGCCAGAGTTCGCCGAGGACAAGTTCATATTTTAGTCGTTCAAGATCTCCGGGAACAATGAGGGATTGTCTGAGGGACACGTTTGTCGGTCGCTTCGTTGTTGGAATCAGGATGATGCGGGGACGCGGGAAATCGAGGAAAAGCTGATTTTGGCACGGGCGTGTTGTTTTGAATCGCGCGCCGGAAGCTTAATAAATTATATGTATATGAAGTTATATGTGTTTGTGTGTGTGTGTGTGTTTCCGTGTGTGCGCGTGTGTGTGTGTGTGGTGTGTGGTGTGTGTTGTGTGTTGTGTGTGGGTGTTGTGTGTGTGTGTGTGTGTGTGTTTTTGTGTGTGTGTGTGTGTGGTGTGTGCTTGTGTGGTGTGTGTGTGGTCTGTGTGTGTGTGTGTGGTGTGTGTGTGTGTATGCATAATTTATGTATGTGTATGTATGTATGTAATGTATGTACAGACATGGACGCACAAACAATACTGCTTTATACATACATATACTTTGGTACTGATTGTCGGTTTAGTAACTAATTGTCCTAAAAATCTCAAAGTTTATGGTCCATTAACTCTTAGCTCGTTTTTTTATCTTTTTTTAGGTAAGGAGCGGTCATCCTGGTTGTACCTGATCTCTGCTGTCTGTATGTAATAAGGAGGCTCTATGGTGTCAATGGAAAGCTACAAGTCCTGACTATTCTGTCTTTTGTGTATATTAGTATGATTATACGTCGGGCGCCTCTTCACGCGTGTACAGCCAAGTATGCTTTTGGTCAGCGGTATCACAGAGCGGAGATGGGCTGCTTGCTGCATAGCCGACGTGCTTCAGCGGTGGCACATAATAGAGAGAATTATGATTTCATGTGGTTTATATGTTGCCACGACGTACACTAGGGAACGATGATTTATAAGCCTATTTTTCCTGACTTTTTCCGCTCATTCCTGTCCCTCTCCTCGGAGCTTCTCTCTCCTCTGGCTTTCTCGTCTCTCCTCGTCTCTCGCACATCTCCTCTCTCTCTCACTCTCTCTTCTACTCTCTCTCTCTCTCTTTTCTCTCTCTCTCCTCTCTCTCTCTTCTCTCTCTCTCTCTCTCTTTCTCTTACTCTCTCCTTTCCTCATTCCTTCTCTCTTTCTGCATCGTAATACCCGGTCTTCTCCTTTCTCAAGAGTCTACCTCTCCTCTCCGCTGATCTTTCTCCCCTGCCTCCTCCCAGTGCCCTCACCTCTCTCTCATCATGAAGATTTCTTCCCTCTCTGCTCTCTCTCTCTCTCTCTCTTCTCTCTTCTTTCCCTATATATCTCATCCCATATTTCTCTCCTTCTCTCTCTCTCTCTCTGATCTAATCTATCATCTATCTTTTCTCATCTCTCTCTACTCTCTACTCTCTCTCAAGTCTCTCTTCTCTCGTCCTTCTCTCTATATAATCGATTTTATTTATATATATATATATATATATCTATTATTATTATGTATATATTATGTGGTATAATATATGTATTTATTGTTTATCCATATCGGATTCGTATAGATAGAATATGGATAAATAGATATAATAAATTGAGGGCAGATAGACAGAAATAGAGGTCGTTTCCGGACATAGCTTCGCTCAACAAATATTGCCGCAGAGCTTCAAGTCTACAACGTAAGATAACTATTTTTCCCCCCCACCCCGCTGGCTCTTCTGGGGCATCTACGTTATGAAGTTGGGAAGGTTGATCATAGTATCGATATCGAGGTAGCTGCGAATCTTGAGATTCGCCCTTTATCCGGGGCATGAGTCTACGCTCCGTGAAAGCCGCCCGCATAGAATTAGACACGTACACAATCTTGCTATTCCCTCTCCCTCTCGTTCTCCCTAGTTACCCCGATTACTGTCTCAACTCCCGATACAACCTGACCTTACCTGCTTCCCACTTCCACCTGCGGTGCGCCTGCTCTCTCTTATCTCTTCGGCTTTCTACACTCCCTCCGGCGCACAGCCTCAAGCTTCCCTCGACATCAGCCAGATTCCCCCTATCACCTTTGACCCCAGCTGTCATCTCCTCTATCTCTCGTTTCAGTTTCTCGCCAACTCAAGCCTCAGTGTCGTTCCCTACCCCCCTTGTTCCCCCCATCCCCGTTGCAACGCCGCTCAGGTCTCCTGTCGTTCTCATCTACCTTCCTTGTAGCCCCCTCAACGATCTCAGCTATGCCTACTCCCCCTGTTCCCCCCCTTCCCTCTCTCCCTGTCTGCTCCCGTCTCTCTCTCATTCTTTCTTTCCCCCCCATCCTCCTCTCTCCCTTTTCCCCTTCCCCCTGCTCCCTCTCTCTCTCTCTCTCTTTCCCTTTCCCCTCAGCCTCAGCTCCCTCTCCCTCCCTTCTCTCCTTCTCCCTCGTCTCCTCTCTTTCCCCCCCCCTTCTCTTCCCCCCCCCCTCCCCCTTTCCCAACCCCCCCGATCTCCACCCGGAGAGAGCATCCTAGCAGTTTTGTGTGTCTTGAAGGCTAAACTTTTGGTTCTTGACGAGAATTTCTTTATGCTGGGGGGGGGGGGGGGTCGTCAAGGGGTAGGGGGTGGTGGGGGGGGCAGTGGGAGGGATTTCTGTCGTTGGATTTTGCAGGGACTTTCGTCTTGTTTTTCCTAAAGATTGTTTGTTTTGTTTGTGCAAGTTATACGTCACCTGATCCGGTGCGTAAGCCAGAGTACTTTTGGAATAGGATTGTGAGCTAAAATCGGCTTTAGATTTGGGATTCGAAGTCTTAGGTATTTAGAAAGGATTTTTATTGGCGATGTTAGATAGATTAAATTCGCAGTGATGGTTGTTATTCGCTTTATGTTGTTCTCGAGACTAATAGGGATAATGATATTAATGACGATTGAGTATGTGATTACTTATAGCCATTTGTATGTAACGAAAATCATGAATTAAGACCCGCAATAAACTGCAATTAAAGTGACTCATAAGGAAGTAGTGCAGGAGAGCAGGAAAGCAAAAAACGGGGGGGATGGAGGCAAGCGGAAAATCCGGCGAGGGCGATGGAAGCAGGCCGGAAAATAGAACAGGACAGAGCGGAGGCAAGAAAAACAAGAGAGGCAAGGAGAGGACGCTTAAAAAAGAAGGGGTCATCAAGGGGGAATGGAAACAGAGGTCAAGGTAAACATTGGAAGAGGAAGCGAAGAAAAGGAAGCAAAGCGAGGGAAATGGAGATTGACAGGACGCCGCCTTGTGGACGCGACCGGGAGATGATTGATCGAAAATGTTTGAGCAAGTTACAGGAGTGACTGAACGGCCGCGGGTTAAAGCTAACATTGTGTTAAATGGACGTTGGTTTTGTTGATTTTCCGGCTCTGACCTCTCGTGACCTTTGACCTCGTGAGCCGTAGATGCAGTGGCTAGAGAGGGATTTGACAGTGAAAAATACAACATATGCAATAAGATGATCAAGCTGATAGGTAAATTAGAGATATGAAAATTAATTACCAGAATTAGTAAGAAATTGATATTTGAATATTTGCATCTCTCAGTATGACCTGTTTATTATACCTTTAACAGCAATATTAAATGTTAGGTGCCATAGAAACTGGATTAGGATTGGATAAGGGGACATTGAACTGCATAGAGTACTAGGTTAGGGATGGATAAGGATTGGACAAAGGAACAAAGACTGGATAACGGTTGGACAGGGAAATGAGGGTTGGACAAAGGGACGCGGAACTGCAGACAGGAGGGTGACTGGGTGAGAAGTAGGGGAATGGAGGAACGGGAGAGAGGAGGAAAACTGGGAAAAGACTGGACCAGGGAGCTGGAGACTAAATAAAGGCTGGACAGCGGAACGGGGAACTTGGTGGCAGATGGACAAGGAGACGTGGAACTGCAGATGGGACTGGGGAAGAGTTGAACAGGGAAATTGAATGGGACTGGGTAGAGGTTGTACAGGGGAACGAGGGACTCTGGGAATTGTTTGGACAAAGGAATAGGGTCCG
>NW_020869674.1:32500-52500 GCF_003789085.1 Penaeus vannamei | reverse complement strand
ATTCTCTTCCATCCCTATCAATCTCCTATTCCTCCTCCTCTTGTCGCTTCCACATCCTCCATCCTCTCAAGTCGCCGACACTTTCTTGCTTCTCCATCGTCACTGCAAAACATCAAAGGAAAAAAAGGTTAAGTGAAAACGGTATCAGGCTCAGAGGACTGCGAGAGGAGGAGGAGGTGGGGGAAATAAGGAAGAGGGGGAGAAGGGAGGAGGGATGAAGGAGGAGGGAGGAGGAGTTGAAGGAAGATGGAAAGGAAGGAGGAGGAGGAAGAGAAGAGAATAAGGAACAATGACAAAGAGTACTGTAGCTACCGCTACTTCTGCTACTGTTATTCTACTACTGTTATTACTTTTCCTCCATTTTATAACTACCACTGCTACTGCTTCTGTGTGGTGACTGAGACTACTAATCGAACTACTGCTACCGCTACTGCTACGACCACGAGTCCAGCTAATGCTACTACTAGCCTACCAATTCTCCTGTTAGGACCTACTGAAAAATTATGATACTGTTAATAATGATATTACTGCTGCTAATGTCACAACGGACTGTGGCCAACACCGCTACTGCGATTGCTATTATAATGCTATTGTCACTTCTGTGAGATCTACTATGATGCCCTCCGCCACTAGTACCACTGCATAAAACCTCTACTGCTATTATTACAACTTCAGTTATTAATGCTATTATAAGTAATAAGATTGCTGCCGATCCTACTGATACAGTGGTAGTGCTTCTAAAACCGATGATACAACTACTACTTCCAGTACTATTACTATTGTCATTACACCTACTACGAGTAACGAACAGGGGTCGTATTCAAAAAGAGAGGCAGGAAAGAAAGAGAGAAAGAAAAGCAAGAAAATGAGAAAAAATGTAACACTAGGGAAAAGTGTAGCGGGCGGAGTGACAGGCAGCCCAGAGGGATGGGGAGAAGAGCGCCCCTTTTTGAGGCGTGAGGAGTAAGGATATCGTAAGGATAAGGAGGAGGGACAGGTGCTCGCGAGGCACGTCAGGGGTGGTGAGGGGCCCGGGGGAAGGGCGGTGGAAGTTAGAGGGGGGGGGGAAGAAGTTAAGACTCGTGGGGATAGGAGGGAGGAGGAAGGGAGGGGAAAGGAAGGAGTTTAGCCTGGGATCAGCTTGCTTTGAGGGATGAGTAGCCTGTTGCACGTGACCCCCTCCCTCCACTCCCCTTCCCTTCCTCGCCCTTGTGTCTGTACTGTGAGGTGAATGCAGGCAGAGAGAGAGAAAGAGAGAGAGAGAGAGAGAGAGAGAGAGAGGGGAGGGAGGAGGGGAGGAGGGAGGAGAGAGAAAAGAGGGAGATGAGAGGAGAGAGAGGGGGAGAGAGACAAATAGATAGAGAGAGATAGGGGGGGGGGGCAAAGTGAAGGGGTGCGGGAAGAACTATAGGAAAAGGACCTACTTCGTTTTTGTAGGAGCTTTATATAACGCAATATAATCCCGTGGACCGGTCATATATCCGGATTTATGGAGCCTGTAGTATGCTACTCCTGTTATACTGCTCAAACCCGATATAGCTGTGTGATGCCCTGCATTTATTACTAGCCATGCAGTGAATCTTGTCTCAGTGTGTTGTTGGTTTGGGTGTAGTATAGAGTATTAAGAAGCATATTTTGTATTCGTGGTTTTATGCGCGCCATCTATTATCAGTAACATAAACCAATCCGCGATATGAATGCGTGGAGATAAGGACTATTTTTCGCGAATATGTGTTCAGCGACTGAGCTTATTTGGGCCCAGACGGGGACAAAGAGTGCTATTCAGGGGAGTCAAAGATAACACGAGGAAGGGGGTTCATGGAGAAAGGATAGCAAATGTGTATTGAGAGAGGGAGGAGGAGGGAGAGGGAGAGGAGGAGAGATACGAGTGTGAGAGGAAGAATGACATCCACAGTGGTAGGAAGGGAGGGAGGACGGAGCGGAAGAGGGAGAGAATTAGAGGAAGAGGGAGACAGACAGAAAGACAATCTTGATACACTTCTCGCATTAGAAGGGAGTTGCAAAGTAAATTTCGCTAAATAAATCTTAAAAATGGGATTGGCATCAGCGCAGCGGCACCAGAAGAGAGGAGGAAAGACGGCCACACGAAGGGGCGTCTCCGGACCCCGCCCTGACCCCTGCCATTGGCGCTGCATGTCGCTGCGTGGCCGCCAGTGTTCTTTTGCCTCCCGCTGCTCCCTTCGGCTACCACCATGGCATGAAAATCGCTCTCACCAGCAGCCACGATCAGCAGTGGCATGGCAGTACCATGGCGGTCGCTTTTCCGCCTTTTCGCTGATGGACGGAAGTGCCGGAGAAGAGAAACAGGCGGCGGTGCTCTTGCTCCAGGCTTCATTCGCGCTTCCTCTGGTTTACATATATATATTCTTTTGGCTTTGCCACCGAGAAATATTTGAGTCTGACGTACAGATCGAGTCATTCAGAGTGTCAGGCTCCTCGTTAGGACTCGGAGGAGCGCCCCCCCCCTCCCCCCGCGCTATGGAGGGTGCTGATGGACCCTTCATGTCTAGGAGGCGAAATGCTGAGTCACGCGCCACGAGTGGGCACACCTTTAGTTAGTACTGGAGAGGCTGGCACTCCAAGCCATCCAGCCTCCGTTCGCTGGCTCTCCCGAAGGTCCAGCAAGCGGTGTCCGGGGAAGGGCGCCTTGAGGGCCGAGGATCCCTCTGGGGAAACGCCCGAGGGAGCCATTCACGAGGCAAACACGCATGGAGGGCACACCTTGTCATGGCCTAAAGGGAAATGGGTGTAGCCCCATTGAGGGTAGAGGGATGGCGACGGTCTCTCTCTCTCTCTCTCTCTCTCTCTCTCTCTCTCTCTCTCTCTCTCTCTCTCTCTCTATCTATCTATCTATCTATCTCTCTATCTCCCTCTCTCCCTCTCCCTCTCTCTCCCTCTCCCCTCCTCTCCCTCCCTCCCCCTCCCTCCCTCCTCCTCTCCCTCTCTCCCCTCCTCTCCTCTCCCTTCCTCTCTTCCTCTCTTCCTCTTTCCCTCCCACTCTTCCTTCCCTCCCTCCTCCTCCTTCCTTCTCCTCTTCCTCTACCTCTCCCTCTCCCTCGGTATCACCTGGTAAGGTCTTGGAAAAAGCGGGAGAGGGCAGGTGACACTGTGGGTGCGCGGGAGAGGGATAGGGTGATCATGGTACATCTCGAATGGGAGGCCGGAGTGGGGGCCTTAGTACGGTGATTATGGTACAAAGAAAAACGCTGAGGTCAGGGGAGCGGTCGGCAGAATAGCCAGGTGTTTTGGGGAGATAACGACCCAGAACGAGTCGCTGAGAGATGAGACGGGGAGATACGATGAGGAGCGCGTAAAGGAGATGTAGCTACAGGGAGCGCAGCCATTGTTGTAGGTGGAAAGGCTGTAGTGGTTCCGGCGGGGCTGGAGTTGATCGTAGAGCGGGGATGGTGATGGAGATGCAGGCTCCGTTCGGTGCGCTGGAGGACCGAGTCGGTTACTCCCCGGTGTCGACCCGAGAACGTCCTGGCTGGCGAATTCCTCTGGTTATTAAACGTATGTATTAATGCGGAGGATGAGTTATTTTCACCCCGTCTCGCCGCCCGAATGGGTCTTCGGAGCATGTTTGTCTGCGAATGATCAATCTCCCCGATCATATTGATTGCCTGAGTCTGCAGTTTTCGGCTATTGTTTTTTCATTTTTCTCGGCGAAGACCTGAATGCACTTCCGCTCCACTCAGCGCTTAACCCGAGAGAAATTGGCGATTGGCGAGCATTTTTCTCTCTCTCTCTTGTGCAGCGGAAAATGTCAGGGCGTGAAATTCCTATGCTGACCTTTCCCGAAGGATGGTCGACCTTGGGCGGGAAGCTGCGGGGTTGGTGCATTCTCCCGGAACTTGATTATGTGCAGGCGATGGTGGCCGTGGGTGTTCCGTGCCATCAATACCTGCGGGCGTACGAAAAGGCTGACATTTAAGTGCATTTCTGTAAGAGAGTGAGGAGCCGGAAGGGCTTCGCAAAAGGTCTCCTAAGAAGTGACGTCTGAATTCTGCATGGAGGCGGGCCGGTTTCATCAATCGTTTTAATGCGGGAATGAAAGGTTTAGAGTTGGTGTTGGGTCTTTGTTTAAAAAATGACTTGTAGTTGATTCATGAAGCATATACATTTTACCGATTTATACATATGATAGACGTGGTCGTTTGCGGCTTGAGAGAAGGATCGGATATTATAAACTTTCTTTGCAATCAAGGTTTCGTTGTAAAATCCACGCTACTGTATGACACGGAAAGATACGATCCTACCGATTAGTTTAGTTTATATCTCTGTTCATCACCGTGGCTAAACACAAAGGCGTGAGCAGGCTTAATTAGAGGTTGATTGTATTCCAATTACTGCATCGTTACGGGATAAATTTAGGATGCAATATAAGTAAATCTTCGCGTACCTCGAGATGGGCGTATTCGGGCGTGGAAGTGAAACAAGGCTCGCGGTTTCCGTAGAGCTTACCGGCGCCTCGAGAGATTTCTTTTCTTTTTCTATATTGGTAAATGCATAAAACATGTATTTTCTGAGCCGAAATAGCGTTCCTTTTGTGTGTTGGTGAACGCAGAAGACTTGTATTTTTTGAAGCGTAATAACTATTTGGAGCGCATTTCAAAACAAACGTTCATGAAGTAGTCCTGTGTCGGTAGTATTTTACTTGTATGTTTTATACTGATCCTTTTTTATCATTTTTTTTGCGTGTGAGTGGTTTGTTTGGAGATATTGATGCGTGTATTTTATTTTCGTTTATTAACAAGTGAAACTCCAATTTTTAGCTTTGGTCTGAAGAGCCATCCAGTATTAACAATGAATCAACGAGATGAATGATTCTCTCTCTCTCTCTCTCTCTCTCTCTGTCTCTCTCTCTCTCTCTCTCCTCTCTTCTCTCTCTCTCTCTCTTCTCTCTCTCTCTCTCTCTCTCCTCCTCTTCTCTCTCTCTCTCTCTCTCTCTCTCTCTCTCTCTCTCTCTCTCTCTCTCTCTCTCTCTCTCTCTCTCTCTCTCTCTCTGTGTGTGTGTGTGTGTGTGTGTGTGTGTGTGTATGTATGTGTGAGTGTTTGTGCGCGCGCATCTTCTCTTGAGTCACCCAGGGGCCTCAGAAAATAATGTTTCTGCTTCGGGGTATTTTCTGATTGTATTTTGACTGCGTTGTATAAACTCCTAATTTCAAAACTTGTCGAAATACTAACAATATTGTTTTTTTCTTGCAGGTAAGAGACATACTGACGGAGATGACTTCACCAAGAGCAAGGATAAGTATGAAAAAGCGGAGGGGTGGCGGGAGCGAAGGTGATGGGAGGAAATGAGGGAGTGAAGAAGGAAATGAAGGAGTGAGGAAAGAAATTAGGGAGTCAGAGAGAGAGAGTGAGAGGGCGAGAGAGAAGAGTGAGAGGCGAGAGAGAGAGTAAGTGAGAGTAAGAGAGTGAGAGTGAGTGAGAGTAAGTTATTGAGTGAGAGAGTGGAGTGAAAGAGAGAGAGTGAGTGAAAAGAGTGAGAGAGTGGAGTGAAAGAGTGAGAGAGTGGAGTGAAGAGGAGAGTGAGTGAAAGAGTGAGAGAAGTGGAGTGAGAGTGAGAGTGAGTGAGTGACTACATACATAAACACACAAACAAAGAGAGAGAAAGAGAGAGAGAGAGAGAGAGAGAGAGAGAGAGAGAGAGAGAGAGAGAGAGAGAGAGAGAGAGAGAGAGAGAGAGAGAGAGAGAGGAGAGAGAGAGAGTCAATCAGACTTGACATTGAAAAAAAAAAAAAAAAAAAAAAAAAAAACAGACAGATCGAGACCAAGAAAGAGAAATTAAGAAAAAATCTAAAGTAAGAAAAAGAAGGAAGGTAAAAACAGAAAATAAAAATGAAAATAAAACAAGGTGAAAGTTCTTACAAGAACAGCCATATTTTCCGTCCGTCTTTCTCGTAACAAAACGCGTGTGCTTTCGTTAATTAGCGAACCTCCCGTGCGTGGCTATGCGTCTGTTTACATCCGGGGACTAGCCAGATGTGAGAGAGCAAATAGGGACTTTCATTTCAGCTCTTTTGGGGACGGAGACAGAAAGGAACGCGGGAGAAAGAATGGGAATTGCAGTTAAGGAAAAAATGTGTTAAAGAAAACACTTGGGCGCTAAGAAGGAAAGGAATGTTGAGGATGAAAGGGTGATTAAAGTAAAAAAGAGAGAGAGAGGGGGGGAGAGACAGAGACAGAGACAGAGACAGAGAGAAGCAACATTCGAAAAAAAAGAAATGGGTAAGAAAGAAAAAAAAGAAGTAAAAGATGGGTAGATCGGAAGAGGAACGTAATAAGATTATTCAGATGGAGAGAAGGAAGTTGATGGAATTTAGTGTGATGGATTTCGCGGTTAGAGGGAGAAGAAGGACTAAAAGAAAGAGGAAGAGGAGAAGAGGAGGAAGAGGAGATGAAGAGGAAGAAGGTGTTTAGGGGTACGTAGGGAGAGTTAGAAAGAGGGTAAGGGTACGAAGGGAGAGGGGAAAGTGAGATGAGGGTTAGATAGGGGATGGGGAGAGGGAAAGGATAGGGTGGACGGCAGAAGGGAGAAGAAGGGATAGAGGGGGAAAGGGGAGAAGAAGGGATAGAGGAGGAAAGGGAGAAGGGATAGAGAGGAAAGGGGAGAAGAGGGATACGGAGAGAAAGGGAGAGAAGGGATACGAGAAAGGGGAGAGATAGAGAGGAAAGAGAAGGGATAGAGAGGAAAGAAGAGAAGGGAAAGGTTAGTGGAGGAGAGAGGGGAAAGGAAGGGGAGGGAGAGGGGGGGGAAGGCAGCAGATGTCGATTTGGGAGGTCATGCAATCTTGTTTTGAAATTGGTCCTCGAGAGGCAAACATGGTCTAGGTGAGAGGGGGGAGGGAGGGAGGGAGTGGGGAGATAGAGATCGAGAGAGGTTAGGGAAGGGAGGGAAAAGGAGAAGGGAGAAGGGAGAATTGGAGAGGGTGCTCGGGGAGAGATTTGGAATAAGGGAAGGAGAAGAGGAGAAGAAGGAGGAAGAAGGGAGAATCGGAGAGGGTGTTCGGGGAGAGATTTGGAATAAGGGAAAAGAGTAAGAAGAGGAGGAGGAAAACGAAGAAGAAAAACAGTAAAGATGGAGAAGAAGGAGGAGGGGGAGGAAGAGAAATGGATAGAAGAAGTAGTAAGGAAAGAAGAGCAAGAGAGAAGAGTGAAGAGAGGGGAAATAGATCTTTCTTTTCCTCTATTCTCTCCCCCTTTCTTGTAGGTCTTCCTTCTAGATTTTCTCTCGCTTTCCTGTGACATAATTTTCACTCCTCCTTCTCTCCCATCCCATCCCCTATTCTTCTCCACTTCACTTCCTCGTTTTCATTCCAAACATAAACGCCTCCTTCCCGAAAAGAGAAAAAAATGATAAAAGTAAAAAGAAAAAAATGCACATATAGTGTAAGCAATAATTATTTAGACAAATAAAAGAAGCAAAATAGAAAGAAGGCCAAAGGTATTTCTGAAATAAGTTATGATATCTATAAAAGAAAGACAGAATAATAACCATAAAAGTAAGATAAAATTATATCAGTAAAAGTAATATAAGATAATATCTATAAAAGTAAGATGAAATATCTATAAAAGTTATAAAAGTAAGATAAAATAATATCAATAAAAGTATGATAAAATAATATCTATAAGAGTAAGATACAAAATATATATAGAAGTTAGATCAAATATCATTTATTAAAGAAAAATAAAATGATATCTATAAAAGTAACATAGAATAATATTTATAAAGGTAAGATAAAATGATATCTATAAAAGTAAGATCAAATAGTATCTTTATGAAAAAGATAAAACGATATATAAAAGTAAGATTAAAGGATATCTATAAAAGAAAGATCAAATAATATATATAAAAGTAAAATAGAATAATATCAATAAAAGTAAAATCAAATAATTTGTATAAAAGTAAGATCAAACGATATATATAAGAATAAAATAGAATAATATCTGTAACAGTAAAATCAGATATCTATAAAAGTAAGGTCAACGATATATATAAAAGTAAAATAGCATATCTATAAAAGTAAAATCAAATTATTTGTATAAAAGTAAGATCAAACGATATATATAAAAGTAAGATAAAATAATGTCTATAAAAGTAAGATAAAAATGATATCTATAAGAGTAAGATCAAACGATATATATAAAAGAAAGAATAATATCTATGAATAAGATAAATAATATCTATGAAAGAAGATAGAATAATATCTATGAAAGTAAGATAAAATAATATCTATAAAAGCAAGATCAAACGATATATATAAAAGTAAAATAGAATAATATCTAAAAGTAAGATATATAAAATGGCTTCCCGCGAAGAATCTGATATGAGCGCTTTCCTTCCCGACCCAATATTTACTCTGCCGCGCCTCCCCGGAACGACGCCGGAGCTGCCCGATGGCCCTGATCCCCCTGTTCGCGGAGATGCTTACGCCCTTCGGATGGGATGCCGGCGGGGAGATGAGCGCCCGGGAGAGGTGACACTCTGGCTGTGCGGGAGGAAGGGCTGGAGTGGGTCGGGGGAGGGTTTGGGGAGTGGGGAGTGGTGGATGTGGTTGGGAAGGGGAAGGGGTGGTGGTTGGAGAATGGGAGGGGGGGGTTGGGAAGGGAAGGAGAAGTGGTTGAAAATGGAAGGGAGGTGGTTGAGGGGTGTGGTTGGGAAGGGAGGGGAGGTGGTTGAGAAGGGGTGGTTGGGGACTGGGAAGGGGTGGTGGTTAGGAAGGGAAGGGGAGGTGGTTGAGAAGGGTAAGTGGTTGTGAAGGGAAGGGGTGGTGGTTGGAGGTTGGGAGGGGGAGGTGATTAGAGACTGTGAGGTCAGTGGAACCTTGGAAGGACTGAGGCGATTGGTGATTGGAAGGGAGTAGGGGATCTCATGATTTGAAGACGAGGGGGAATAGAGTGATTGGAGGCCGTGGTCGTTGCAGGTTGAGCGGGGTTGGCGATTGCAGATTGGGGAGGGATTGAGATGATTTCAGGTTCGGAGGCAGAGGAGTGATTGGGACATTGGAGGGATTAGGGTAATAAGGAGGCCGGGAAGGATTTGGAAATTGGTGGATAGGAGAGAGAGGAATGATCGGAGACGGGGGAAACAAGGTCGTTTAAGGAATTGATTGGGATGATTGGAGATTGTTAATGTGGTGATTAATAAGCAGGAAGAGATGGGGCAGTAGGATGATTGGTCGCTAAGAGGGATTGGGGCGACTAAAAGCAGGAGGAAGAACTATAGTTATGTGTCATTTATAGTCATAAGTCAAGACGTGCTAAGTGGTTATTAGTTGATGATCATGAATGGGTAATTTAGGAGCAGGCAGTCATGAGTCTCCGTGGTGATCATGAAGCCCTAATGAGGCTCCATTTTTGCCCGCGAGACAAATGGGTGTGTCGGCGCCCGGAGTGCGTGATTTCCCTCGCTGAGTGCCAGGTTATTGTGGACTTGTCAGCGGGAGCAAACACGGCCATTTGGCGTCTGATTTCGCTGCGTTCTATTTCGCTTATTTTTAGAAATAATGAGTGTTTAGATGCCGTGATTGCTGTTTGTGGTAGGAAATGGGAGCTGGAGTCATTAATTTATATCGCATACGGACATACACATGCTTGCGCGCACATGCACACACACACTCACACGCACACGCACACTCACACTCACACTCACACTCACACTCACACTCACACTCACACTCACACTTACACTTACACTCACACTCACTCACACTCACACTCACACACACACTCACACTCACACCACACACCACACACACACACACACACACACACACACACACACACACACACACACACACACACACACACACACACACACACACACACACACACACACACACACTTAACACAAACACGCATCTATGTGTATTGTTTACGTGTTCATGAATATCGAATTAGTAGATAATTAACTCCTTTGGTATTTATTTCGAAATAAAACATTTCCGTAGTAGCAGTCCGACCGACGAGAGTAATAATAGCGGCACAAACTCTGGTATTATAACAACCCATCAAAAGTTTACTCGGTTTCGGGCGTTTCACTTTCGTCCCCGAATAAAAGAGTGCGACATTTCCATCAAATATTTTGTTGCGTTAATGAAACGGTTTCCATTTGTGTTCCGTGAAGGGAGGGAGGGCGCCGTTCGGGAACGCGCGGGGCATCGATGTCTGGCTGCGTTCCCGGGTCTTCTTTCGTCTCCGCTGATTCCACCTACACCTCTTCTTTTTCCAACCTCTATTCACCTCCTTCTCCACCTCTTCTAGCTTCACCTCCTTCTCCACCTCTTCCACCTACACCTCTTCTTTCTGCACCTTTTTCCACTTCTCCTCTCTCCTCTCCACCTCTTCCACCTAACCTCTCTTCTCCACCTCTTCCACTTCACCTCTTTCCACCTCCACCCGTTCCATCACGTTCTCTTCTTGCACGGCGTACTCATCTCCTTCATCACCATCATTATCATCACATTTATTATCATCTTCATCACCACCGTTAAGAACAATAATAACACCAAAAATACTCTACCTTTGCTCCACACTCCGTCATTTCCACCTCCATTTCTTCCTTACTCTTACTTTACCTTCATGTCTCCACCATCACCACCACCAACTCTCGACTCAGCGCCACGCCACCGCCAATAATAAATTCTTTGCCTTCACTCCGTCTCAACTTTCATTTCTGAACCTCCACGCCCATCTCAGCCTCCTCCACCATCCTCCTTTCCACCTGCATCTTCCATCTCCCCCCATGTCCACCCTATCCGCTCTACCTCCACTTCGCTCCATTTCGCTTCACTTCTTCCTCTGCCCTCCATCTCCACTCCCTCCACTTCTGCCTCAACCTACACCTCTACCTCCTCAACCTTCGCTTCTGCCTCCATCTCCACTCCCTCCACCTCTGCCTCTTCAACCTCCGCTTCCACCTCCACTCACTCCACCTCTGCCTCCACCTCCACCTCTACCTCCTCAACCTCCGCTTCCACCTCCACCTCCCCATCATTATGGCCATTACATTCATGTCGTGAACGTGTTTTCGAGGAATTAATTCATTTAAATATTTTTTCTGTCCACTTTTTTCCCTTTGCGTGTGTACTTATCTAGGTTTTCTCACGCACATGACCTGTCTCTTAATTAGAATTAGAGGCGGGAAAATGAAATATATTCCGACATACATACACGCCTATGTACACGCACTCACTCACGCACACACCGAAAGAAACATGCATGTAAACGCACGAGCAAGTGTACAGTCACTTACATACGCACATAAGACTATAACGCACGCACGTATACGTACCCACATGCACACGTACCCGGGAACGTGTACACACATGCACATGTAAACACAAGTTCGGACACGCCCACTTTCTGTCGTGCTTGTTTTTTTTACGACTTCATATTATCCAGTCTATCACCTTTTCTCTTCGTATCTTTTCTATTTTCTTCTGTGCACCCTTTTTGTAGAATGAGAGCGAGAAAGATAGGGAGAAAAAGGGATGGGAAGGAGGAGGAAGAGGAGAGTCAGTAGGAGAAGAAATAACGAGGAAGAGAAAAATAGCGAGGAAGAGAGAGAGAAAGAGAGGGAAGAGGAGAGAGAGAGAGA
Source organism: Penaeus vannamei (assembly GCF_003789085.1). NCBI lineage: Eukaryota > Metazoa > Arthropoda > Malacostraca > Decapoda > Penaeidae > Penaeus > Penaeus vannamei. The sequence goes on along the minus strand of NW_020869674.1, from coordinate 40,874 downwards.
GAGAGAGAGAGAGAGAGAGAGAGAGAGAGAGAGAGAGAGGAGAGAGAGAGAGAGAGAGAGAGAGAGAGAGAGAGAGAGAAGAGGGGGAAGCGGAGGTTTGCGATTTCCAGGAAACAGAAATATGCAAATCGTCCGAATGTGTGTGGATTCGGGTGTCAACATAGCTTTCCTTGTTTCATCAGGGCGGCGATGCAACGCGAACGGAAGAAGGGGGGGGGGGGTCGAGGGAGGGTTTGAGGGAAGGGGAAAGGGGAAGACGAGGGAAGGGGAAGGGGGATGATGGGGCGAGGAAGGGAAAGGGGGATGAATTTTTGAGGGAAGGGAAGGGGGAAAGGGGGGGCGAGGAAGGGGATGATGGGGCGAGCTGGGGGCGAGGAAGGGGAAAGGGGCGAGGGAGGGGGGCGAGGGGAGGGTTTGATGAGGGATGGGAGGGTGAGGGGGGAAAGGGGGATGATGGGGGCGAGGGAAGGGGAAAGGGGGAATGAGGGGTGATGAGGGAAGAAAGGGGGATGAGGGGGCTAGGGGAGGGTTTGTTAGAAAGGGGACGAGGAGGATGTGAGAAATGGGGAAACGGGAAGAGATGGTGGGGTCGAGGGGAGAGTGTGAGAGATGGGGAAATGGGAAGAGATGGTGGGGTCGAGGGGAGAGTGTGAGAGATGGGAAAGGCGGAATGGGGAGAGATGGAGGGGGCGAGGGAGGGTTTAAGGAGAGGGTAGGAGGTGACCGGGTAAAGAAAGTCAGGTCGAGAAGAGTTTATGAGAAAGGGAGGAGGAGGAGGGGGAGGGGAGAGTGAGAGCGGGAAAAGGGGAAGAGATGGTGAGAGCGACGAAAGGATGTGAGGAAGGGTGAAAGGAGGAGAGATGATGGTAGTGGGAAAGGAAGAACAGGAGAAGAAGAATGAATAAGAAGCTCACTAGGGAAATTATAAAGAATAATGACAAAGAATATAGATGGGAGATGAAATTAAATAAACGAGATAAATGAATAATGACAAAGAATATAAATGGGAGATGAGGAAAAGGATTAGGTAGGAAGTCGGGGGGAAATGGATAAATATGTAGAAACACAGGAATAAAAAGAGAATTAAATTATAGAGAAATATCAGGCGAGGAACATGGAAATAATTTATAAGGTAAAAACCATTCTTTTTTTTTCCTTGTGATATCCTGTCTTTTTCGGTAATATTTTCCCCTTTCCTGTCCTTTCTTTCTCTTTTATTTTACTTCCTCCTCTCTCCATATTTCTTTTCCTGATGTTTTAACTGTATTCTTTCTCTTCACTTTTATTTATTTTTCTTGTTCTGTCTTTTCTTCTTTCTTTATATTCTACTTCATTTTCTTTTGTATCTTTCTCTTCTTTTTTCTTCTCTTCATTTATATATACTCTTCTTACACGCTTCTCGCCTCGTCTTTCTTTTGCCTTTTATTTATTAATCTTATTTTATTTCCTTTTCCGTTTCGCTCTTTACGACTCCCATCTTCCTCTCCCTCTTTCTCATTTCTTTTCTTCGGCCTTTTTCTTCCCTTTTCCCAGTCACGGTGTTCATTACGATTTTCCTCGTTTTTTATGTCTTTCTGCTTTTCCGTTTTCCTGAAGAGACTCGTCCTCGCACAATTTATTTCCTGCAGAAGATTTCTTGTTTCGCCCAATGCTTCATATGAAGGAAGAATGCTTCAAATTTGAATTTTTTCGAGTTTGTGTGTGTGTTTTTTTTGTGTGTGTCTGGATACATGCATGTATATCATGTATGTATGCGTGTGTGTACATATACGAAGATTCGTGTGCCTCTGGAAATTCACATGCTCGTTCATATTTGTATTCAGACTCTCTCCTCTCTCTCTCTCTCTCTCTCTCTCTCTCTCTCTCTCTCTCTCTCTCTCTCTCTCTCTCTCTCTCTCTCTCTCTCTCTCTCTCTCTCTCTCTCTCTCTCTCTCTCTCTCGTATTCACACACACACACACACACACACACACACACACACACACACACACACACACACACACACACACACACACACACACACACACACACACACACACACACACACACACACACAACACACACACACACACCGACAGACATCACACGGGCGCCCAAAACAAAAGAAATCTAACACGCCCTCCGCCGAGATAACACAAAAGCTCGTCAATGGGAAAAGCCGAGTGTTTATGTTTATGTTTATGAGCTTCCGTTAGTGTTTGACGAGCGGCTGAGACTCGGACGAAAGGGGGCTGAAGGGGTGGGGGAGGGAGGGGGTGGAGGGAGGGAAGGGGGGGATTTAACTCTCCTCCTTGTCTCGAGCTCTAAGGCAAACTGCGCTCTCTCGGCGGAAGCTCCGTGCGCACTCGTTCTGTCTCCGTTATCTTGTTTTCATTTTTTTTTTTTTTTTTTTGTTTTGTGTGTTTTTTCTTGTTATGTATGTGTTTGTCTTTTTTCATTATTTATTTAGTTCTTTTGGTCTCTCTCTCTCTCTCTCTCTCTCTCTCTCTCTCTCTCTCTCTCTCTCTCTCTCTCTCTCTCTCTCTCTCTCTCTCTCTCTCTCTCTCTCTCTCTCTCTCTCTCTCTCTCTCTCTCTCTCTTCTCTGTGTGGTGTGTTTATGTATGTAGTTATCTCCTTAGTTTTTTTCTTTTTGATGTGTATTTGAACTGCTTTCTTTCTTGCTAAATTATTCTATATCTTTGTGTCTCCATTTATTCTTTTCATCCTCTCAGTCTCCTCTTTCCCTCTTTTCTCGTCTCGTTTTCCTTAGAAAGAGATAAGTCATGGTCATGATATCTCCCATGCATTCATTTCCATTGTCCGCGTGATATATTGTCTTTGAAATACAGCAGATCCGAATAATAGGGGGAAATGCTCCCAAATCTCGCAGTTTTACGAGTCCCGGCCCCCTGGACTGCCGACGGGGATGTATCGTAAGTTGTCTGGGGATTTCGAGATGCGAAGGGCAGATGAGGAAATGACTTGATAGTTTTGTTGGTGTGTTCCAAATATATGGGTCTATATATGTATTTTTTTTTTATTTTTTTTTTTTTTTTGACGTCCCAAGTTGGACCAAAAAAGGTGTGAATCAACTTTTTCTTATATGGTTACATACATACATGCATATTATATATACACACATATATACACATACATATGTATTATAAGATAGATAGATGTATATATATATATATAATATATATATATATATATATATATATATATATATATATATATATATATATATATATATATATATAATTACCAGCTATTGCGATGATATGTGATAATATATGATAGGAAAATATGCGTAAGAAAAGATGGAAGATAAAAATAACTAAGTAATGAAAGAAGATAAGAGAAAAATGTAGAAGGGAGACGTAAGTAGTTTATCTAATATTTACCACGTCGGTCATAATGGACGTCCTGTCAAATAGCGAAGTTATTTGACATGACGTTACGTTCCTCCGCGTTTGATGTTTAAGATTTTTTTTTTTTTTTAGGAGGGACAGTGACAAAAAGAAAAAGTTTGTGTGTGTGAGAGAGAGACAGAAAGACGGAGGGAGGGAGACAGAAACAGACAGATAGACAGACAAACGCAGACAGTGGCAGAGACAGATAGACAGAAACAGATATAGAGATAGACAGACAAAGAGGGAAGGGTAAACAGATACATCAAACCAGAGATAGAAACGACAACAGGCAGATAAAGACAGAGACAAAAATAAGCAAATCAGAGTAAGAAAAGTCGAGAAAATTGATTCGCGTCTTCCAATCATTCTGCCTATTCCACCTCCTTCCTTCTCCTCCCACCTCCCCCTCCTCCCCCACCCGTATCCCGCCCTCAAACCGGAAGCAAGAGACAGGAGAATCGGACGCCACCAGAGGGCCAAATCGCGGACACAACTTCCTCTCTCTGGAGTCATTCAAACTCACTTCAACTGGAGACACGTCGCGGGCCTCTGGGGAGCTCCCCGGGGTTGGCGGGGACGGGGTGGGGAGGAGGGAGGAGGGAGGAGGAAAGGGGGGGGAAGCAAGGGGGGTTGAGGGACTTTTCAGGAGGGGGAGGGAGGTGGAAATGGGAGGGGTAGGAAAAGGGGAGAAAGGAGGGGATTGAGGGACTTTTGAGGAGGGGTAGAAGGAGAGGTTTGAGGGACTTTTGAGGAGGGGGAGGGAGGAGGAAAGGGGAGGAAGGAGGGGGTTGAGGGACTTTTGAGGAGGGGGAGGGAGTGGGAAAGGGTAGGAAGGGGGGGATGAGGGAAGAGGAGGGGGAGGGAGGAGGGGGGTTGAGGGACTTTTGAGGATGGGGAGGAGAAAGGGGAGGAAGGGTTGAGGGACTTTTGAGGATGAGAGGAGGAGGAGGGAGGGAAGGGGTCTAGGAAAGAAAGGGGAGAATAGTGGGTTGGAATGGAAAGGGAGAATGGGGTCTGGGTAGGAGGGGAGAATAGGGGTTGCGGAAGGGTCTCAAGATGAGGGGGAGGGAGAGGGAAGGGTGTCTTAGGATGAGGGGAGTTGGGTCTGGGGAAGGAGAGGGTGGGGGTCAGACGAAGAGGAGGAGGGAGGAAGGGGGGATTGGGAAAGGAGTAGGGGTTTGGGAGTCCAGAGAAGAGGGAGTGGGAGGGGTCTTGGGAAGAAGAGAAAAGGAGAAAGAAGGAGGAGGGGAGGAGAGGAGGGGGAGGTCTGTGGCTAATGATGTGGTCTGAGAGGCCGAACTTTTTATCGTCATTATTAGTTATTGTTATTTTTATTGTAATTTCTCTTGTTAATTCCATCGTTATTATTATTTTTATTATTATTATCGTCATTAATGTTGATATTATTACGGCTACTTTTGTTATAATAATTATTATTGATAACAACATCATCATCATCATTATAATTATTATTACTGATAATGATATTATTATTATTGTTATTATCATTACTGGTATTGTTGTTATTATCATCATTATAGTATTATGAGCAGAAGCAGCACTCTCATCATCACCATCTTCATTTACACATTTGTCCACTTAGACCATTTTTTTAAGAGAACCGCAAAAGTCTTATCATGAGGTACGTTAAGCTCCCGGAAGACATCCTCGGACTTGGGCACGGGGTATTATGCAAATAAAACAGCGTCATGTCGTAACTCTTAAGAAAGGGAGTGGGAGAGGGAGAGAGAGAGGGAGTGGGAGGAAAAAGGGAGTGAGAGGGGAGGGAGAGGGAGAGGGAGTGGGAGTGGGAGGAAAAAGGGAGTGAGAGAGGTAGTGGGAGGTAAAAGGGAGTGAGAGAGGGAGTGGGAGTTGGAGAGGGAGTGGGGAATAGGAGGAAGAAGGGAGTGAGCGAGGGAGTAGGAGGAAGAGGGAGTGGGAGAGGGAGAAGGAGATTGATGAAGAGAAAATGGAGATGGGAGTGGGAAGTAGAGGAATAGGGAATAGGTAAGGAAGAGGAAGGGATGGAAGTAAAAGAGGGAAGTGGAAGTGAGTGAGAACGGGGTTTGGAGAGGGAGGGAGAGGAGGAAGAGAAGTGAATAAGAGGCAGAGGGAGAGAGTAAGAAAGTGAGATTAGGAGTCAGGACGGGAATGAGCATGGTAGAAAGGAAAAAGGACGCAGAGGAGAGAGAAGAAGAAGGATATAGAGAAAGAAAAGAGAAAAAGGGGAGAGCTAACAAACGAAATAAAGAAATGAAGACAGAGAGAAGACGAACAGCTTGAGGGTAACAAAAAGTCTTCAGGTCACGACGTTAGCTGATGTTCACGGGGGGGGGGGGGAGGCCTTCGCTCGTGATGTCCTTGGCCACGGATCTCAGAAAAAGGGAGAAAAATATTGTGTATTCTGTGTCACGTAGAGTGAACATTTACTCATCACAACCATATTAATTCCTCATTTTTTCTCTATATCTTCTACTTTTTTCTTCTCCGTCGTGTATATCATCATCAACTTCTTTTTACTTCTGCTTCTCCTCTTCTTCTTCTCCTTTTCTCCTCTTCCTCTTTTCCCTCCCTGCCTCTCCTCCCTCCCCCTCCCGTTTCCCTACCTCCCCAACCCCTCTCAGTTTGGGTAACTCAGCCAAGCCATGTGTAGTTTAAAAAGTCCCCTCCCCCTTCCCCCTGGTCGTCGCCCCCCCCCATTGTGAGTCGTCCCGGCCGCCATCCAGCGCAACACTGTCCCTTTAGGTCGTTCGTCGCCGCGTCAGGTCCTGTCGCGATTATTTTTGAGGATGAGGGGTGGAGGACGAGATAGAGGAGGAGGAGGAGGGAAGGAAAGGAGGTGGTAGTGGTGGTGGTGGTAGAGGAGAAGAAGTAGGAGGAAGAAGAGGAGAAGGAGGAGAAGAAGAAGACGAAGAAAAAGAGGAGGGGAAGTTGGTGGAGGAGGAGGAGAAAAGGAAGGAAAATTAAAATGAGAAGGAGAAAGAGAAGATGGAGAAGAGGCAGAAGAAATAGGAGGAGGGGGAAAAGAAGGGGAAAGGGTATTGGAAAGAGAAAAGGGGGAAAGATAAGAGAGTGAGGGAAAAAGAAGCAAAGGCAGAAGAAATTTTGATAAGTAAAAAGAAAAAAAAGATGAAAGGCGGAGAAAGGAAAATAAAACCGTAAAAAAGGACGTGGCGGAGATTTATTTGATTAGAAAAAAGGAGATAAAAGAGAAAAGGAGAAAAAGAAAAGGAAGTCAGCACAGATAAGAGAGAAAATAGCTTACAGAAATATGCCGTATAGATTTACTTATTCGTCCATTTGTTTATTTTGGGGGAGGGAAATGGGTGATTACGGAGTGAATGGAGTTATTAAATCCGATCATTTATGTATTAGTTATTTTTCTCTCAGGAGAAGGATGAGCAAGATGAGAATGAGAGGAGGAAGAGAGAGAGAGAGAGAGAGAAGGAGAGGAAGAAGGCGAAGATGATATGGATGAAGGAGGGGGGGGGGAAGAGAGAGAGAGAGAGAGGGAGTAGGAGTGTAGAAGTAGAAGGGAAGACTGACAATCGTACCCAAGTAGATTTCCGAGTTTGAAGAGAAGCTCGAGGTTAATTTATGGGAGTTTACCCAGAAGGAAGATCATGGTGGGTTTGTATAAGGAAAGAAAACAACTTATTTATTATTTATTTATTTATTTATTTATTTTCTTTTTTGTTAATCCCCCAGATGCTCTTGCTCTCTAAGTGGTTTGTGGTGTTACGGGTAATAGGGGGAGGGGAAGGGAGAAAGGGGTGGGGGGAGATGAGGCGTAGGGAGGGAAGGTGAGGAGAATGACGGACAGAAAGAGGGAGGGGGAGAAGGGTACGAAGGGAGAAAGGTAAGGTTTATTTTTTTGCGATGTCGTAGGGGGGGGGTAAGGTTATTTAGCTGAAAGGAAAATAATGAATATATTTCATTACGCGTTCCTACCCACATACATAGAGAGAACAGAGATATGGACATAGCTCGCGGTAGATAGAAAAGTAGGTAAACAAAAAACTAAGTTGAATTAGGGAGAGAGTGAGAGTGAGAGTGAGAGTGAGAGTGAGAGTGAGAGTGAGAGTGAGAGTGAGAGTGAGAGTGAGAGTGAGAGTGAGAGTGAGAGTGAGAGTGAGAGAGAGAGAGAGAGAGAGAGAGAGAGAGAGAGAGAGAGAGAGAGAGAGAGAGAGAGAGGAGAGAGAGAGAGAGAGAGAGAGAGAGAGAGCGCACAGATAAGGAGACGAAAAAGGGGGTTAGATATAGCGATAATACCAGGTGAGAGTGACTCGCCAGGTACAATACAGCAGCGGATTCTTGCCGAACGCCCAGGTAAGTCCTGTCTTGGCACTAGGTTGTTTCGCGGGGTCAGGCACTGTGCCAAGGTGCAGCCCGGCCCTCACCTGTCGCCTTACACTCGCGGCATGTGGAATGGGGAGGGAGAGGGAGGGAGATGGGGGATGGGGAGGGAAAGGGGGGGTAGGGCATGGGGAGGGGGAAGGGGTCCGAGATGGGTGATGGGGAGGGAAAGGGCATGGGGAGGGGGGAGGGAAAGGAGTGGATAGGGGATGGGAGGGGAAGGGGGGGCGAGATGGTGATGGGGAGGGAAAGGTCATGGGAGGGGGGAGGGAAAGGAATAGGGGGGAGGGTGAGATGGGTGATGGGAGGGAAAGGAGGGGATAGGGATGGGGAGGGGGAGAAGGAATGAGGGGATAGGGGAAGGAAAGGGGTAAGGGACAGTAAAAGAGAGGGAGAGGATTGACGAAGGAGAGGGGATAAGAGAATGTCGGGAGGTAAAAGGGATGAGGGAATGTGTAGGGAGGGAGAGGGAAAAGGGGTGAGGGAAGGTGCAAGGAGGAAAAGGGAAAGGGATAAAGGGAAGAAGAGAATGAAATAGTAAAACAGAAGAAGCTGAGGTGGGAGATGTAGGCCTTTACGAAAATAAAGAACGTAGTAATGAGGCAAACAAAGGACATGATAGTAAG
>NW_020869674.1:5000-30000 GCF_003789085.1 Penaeus vannamei | reverse complement strand
CGAATACACTTGATCATGGCGGGAACTGCTCGCCTTTCGAGGGACTGTCCCGAAGCCCATAAAGTTGGTTTGGAAGCGACAGATACCTAGCACGGTCGGGAGGGGGGGGTGGGGGGTTCCCGGTAACACCAGCTAGGAATCGGGGGAGGGGGGGGGCAGTCACGCCTGCTAGGAATGGTGGAGTAATGGACTCTAGGTCACAGTCATAGCATGATGGAGGTATTGTCCAGCAGGCAATTGCGAAAAGTAATTAACTTGTTATGTTACGTGCGTGGTCGTTATATGTTAATGACACGGTAGAGCGATTGTCACGCAACATTCCATTTGCCATTAGCGTTGTTTCTATCAGTCTGAAATGCGCAATATATTCTCTTTGTTAATATTCAGTTTTCTGCTTTTCCAAGGAACGTTCTGCGGATGAATGCAACATTTCAATCGTTCTTGTGGAACGTTGATAGTCGCATTGTGCAACGGAATGCCTTTTGTGTCGTTAATGTTCGTTATCCTTGGGTCTTTGTCTCTCCAGCTCTCCAAGCCTCTTGCAGCAACGGCTCTCATTTTCTACGAGTGTTCCTTTTGGGTAAAACCGGAACACAAAGAAGCAAGGAGCCGATACAGCGAACACCTCTTTAGCTAACAAAGAAAACACTAAAATGCGAATTGGCAGCGTTTCGGGGGCGATGAGGAACGGGTCTCATTTGCTCGGTTAAGTGTATTAGAGAGTTCGAAGCGTCAGAATTCGAAGTGCGTGCCGCGTGTTTACTTATTTGAAGAGTTATGAAAGTGCTTGTCGTTTATTCAGAGGTTGTGATATGTTGTTCATGTGTTAGGAGGGGAGTGTTCTTCAGCCTTGGGCTTTTAGGTTTTATATATTTTATTATTTTTTATTTGTGTAGAAGGAATGTGTGTTTGTAGAGTGTGTTTAGGACTTTTTTTCCAGTAGTGGAAGAACTTTAACCATATTTATTTGTTCAGATTTTATTGACATTTTTTCATTACTTTTAGGACGGAAAGTTGTTTGTTCAGCAACTTCTCTTACAAAACTGCCGGTTGTGGTTTCCAAGTGCTTTTTGTGACCTCTGTTTTTTCAATTCTAGTTTTTAGATTTATTTGCATTTTTATTAGAAAGTTTATAGTATAAGAGAAAAAAAGTTTATTTTCATATATTCTGCTTACATGTATACTACATCTAAATGTTTTATATATAATATATATATATATATATATATATATATATATATATATATATATATATATATATTATATATATATATATATATATATATATATACATATGTGTGTGTGTATTTGTGACGGGGCTGTGGGTGTACGTTTTTTTTGTGTGTGTGCACGTGCGTGTGTGTTTGTGTGGGGGGGTGGAAGTATTCAGCTTATCAGTAAATCTAAGATTCAGATATGAAAATTATAAGTATAGGAAAAAATGTTACATCCGTCATTGTACTCATTACGATAATATTCTGTTGTTTTATTGTTGTTATTCCAAGAATTGCATTTAATAAGCAGGATCTTAATCATGGTATTACTATTGTTCTATTGTGGAGGACTTCTCTTTGTTCGTATTTAGAGGGAGAGAGAGAGAGAGAGAGAGAGAGAGAGAGAGAGAGAGAGAGAAGAGAGAGAGAGAGAGAGAGAAGAGAGAGAGAGAGAGAGAGAGAGAGAGAGAGAGAGGGAAGCCAGAAGCAGAGACAGACAAACAGACAGATAGACAAATATAGACAGAAAGACAGATACAGAGACAAGCAAACAGACAGACAAAACACACATTAAAGAAAGACGAAAGAAAGGGAAAGAAAGAGAGCAAATAATAATTGTTCTCCTCTCCGCCTACGCACTTTGGGCAGACGAACTTCCTGTAAACAAAGTAGACCCCATGTAATTGTAGTGAAAGCCAGAGTTGTGAGTGTTTATGTAAACGTGTTTAGAGGAAGAAATAAGCAGTGTGCAGGTCAGGAGCAAGGCGCTGGAAGGTGCGAATGAGTAGAAGAGGGTAGTGTGATAAAGCTTGGAGATTGAAAAGGGAGAAGGAGTTTAGAGGAGGAAGAAGAGGGAGAGAAAAGGGAGGAGTTTAGAGAAGGAAGAAGAGGGAGAGGAAAAGGAGAACGTGTTTAGAGGAAGAAATAAGCAGTGTGCAGGTCAGGAGCAAGGCGCTGGAAGGTGCGAATGAGTAGAAGAGGGTAGTGTGATAAAGCTTGGAGATTGAAAAGGGAGAAGGAGTTTAGAGGAGGAAGAAGAGGGAGAGGAAAAGGAGAACGTGTTTAGAGGAAGAAATAAGCAGTGTGCAGGTCAGGAGCAAGGCGCTGGAAGGTGCGAATGAGTAGAAGAGGGTAGTGTGATAAAGCTTGGAGATTGAAAAGGGAGAGAAGGAGTTTAGAGGAGGAAGAAGAGGGAGAGAAAAAAGGAGAACGTGTTTAGAGAAGAAATAAGCAGTGTGCAGGTCAGGAGCAAGGCGCTGGAAGGTGCGAATGAGTAGAAGAGGGTAGTGTGATAAAGCTTGAGATTGAAAAGGGAGAAGAGTTTAGAGGAGGAAGAAGAGGGAGAGGAAAAGGAGAACGTGTTTAGAGAAGAAATAAGCAGTGTGCAGGTCAGGAGCAAGGCGCTGGAAGGTGCGAATGAGTAGAAGAGGGTAGTGTGATAAAGCTTGGAGATTGAAAAGGGAGAAGGAGTTTAGAGGAGGAAGAAGAGGGAGGAAAGGAGACGTTTAGAGGAAGAATAAGCAGTGTGCAGGTCAGGAGCAAGGCGCTGGAGGTTGAGTAGAAGAGGGTAGCGTGATAAAGCTTGGAAATAGAGAGAGAGGAAGAAGAGGGAGAGAAGGGGAGAACGTGTTTATAGAGGAAGAGGGAGGGAAAAGGAGAACGTGTTTTAGAGGAAGAAATAAGCAGTGTGCAGGTCAGGAGCAAGGCGCTGGAAGGTGCGAATGAGTAGAAGAGGGTAGCGTGATAAAGCTTGGAAATAGAGAGAGGAGGAAGAAGAGGGAGAGAAAAGGGAGAAGGAGTTTAGAGGAGGAAGAAGAGGGAGAGAAAGGGGAGAACGTGTTTAGAGGAGGAAGAGGGAGAGGAAAAGGAGAACGTGTTTAGAGGAAGAAATAAGCAGTGTGTAGATCAGGAGCAAGGTGCTGGAAGGTGCGAATGAGTAGAAGAGGGTAGCATGATAAAGCTTGGAGATAGAAAGAGGAGGAAGAAGAGGGAGAGAAAAGGGAGAAGGAGTTTAGAGGAGGAAGAAGAGGGAGAGAAAAGGGAGAAGGAGTTTAGAGGAGGAAGAAGAGGGAGAGGAAAAGGAGAACGTGTTTAGAGGAAGAAATAAGCAGTGTGCAGGTCAGGAGCAAGGCGCTGGAAGGTGCGAATGAGTAGAAGAGGGTAGCGTGATAAAGCTTGGAAATAGATAGAGGAAGAAGAGGGAGAGAAGTAGGAGAACGTGTTTAGAGGAAGAAATAAGCGCTCAGGTCAGGAGCAAGGTGCTGGAAGGTGCGAATGAGCGGGAGAGGGTAGCGTGATAAAGCTTGGAAATAGAAAGAGGAGGAAGAAGAGTTAGGGAAAAAAGGGAGGAAGGGATGGGGATGGCATTAAGAAGAAAGGGTAGAGGGAAAGAAGAGGAAAATAAAGAAGGCAAAGGCGAAAATTAGATAACGGCGGAGAAAGAGGAGAGAGAACACGTAGCAGGTGGAGGTGGAAAAGAAAAAGTAAAAGAAAAAAGGTAAACAATGAAACAAGAAGAAAGATTATCGACAAAAATAGGGTGAATCAGAAGCGGAAACGAGGGAAATGAAGAGGAGGGCGAGGAAGAGGAAGAAATGACGAAAGAGATGAAGAACGGGAAGAACAGAGAAATAAAAGAAGGGGGAAGAGGGGCGTTGCTTTGTCCAGGTCCCTTCTGAATAAATAAATGAACATCAATAACCGAATCTATATCGGTGTCATATACAACGGTCGGTCCAAGGAGGGCCACGTATGGTACTTCCTTTATGCTGATTATTATTCTCCTCTTTGTTTCGTTCCTCTCCACAATATCTCCCTTTTTCCGTTTTGTTCAGGGAAGTCTTGATGGATAAATGGACGTCAGTGACCGAATTTGTATTATATATATTATACCGAATATATATTAGTGATATATCCTAAGATCAATCGCTTATGATATCTCCTGATTTTTTTTATTTTTTTATTATTATTGTTTCTGTTCCTCTTCATGTCATTCTTCAGTGCTCGGTATTGGTTTGTTTACATGCTTACTGAATAAACAACAGAGCATCAGTAACGGTGCTACATCGCTGGCCTATATTGATATCAGCTACTTGAGTTCGAGGGCCCCTTATGGCACCTTCTTTATTCATTTTTTCTTCTCCTTCTTTCGTTCTTTAAGTCTTTTTTTCCTTCTTGGGATTGGTTTATTTAGGTATCAATTGCGTAAACAAATGAACAACAGTAACCGATGTATTAAGATCAGACAATGATACTGAAGACCGCCGATGGAGCCTCCTTTGTTTCCATTTATTCTTATTTCGTTCCTTTCCACTTTCAGTTGTTTCTTTTCCATTTCTTTCTAGTTTATTTTTTGATTATCTGCGTAACCGTGTTCTCATTTACGAGATATAATGATACGAGATATAATGTTAAAACAACAACAGAAAAAATGTCATGAACCACACCCAGTCAGTCAGTCGCCATTTGGTGCCATGTGCATGATGGTGACACACTGTCGTGCTTTGTGTGGAAAGTGCCATGGGTTATCTCACGCTATCTAGTTGTGTCGAAATAAAGGGAGAGGGGCTGGAAAGAGGAGTGAAAGAGAGGGAGGTGGAGAGGAAGAGGGCGGGGGAAAAGGAGGAAGGGAGAGGGACTTAGAGAAAGGTAGGATTAAGGGGATGGGGACAGGGATAGAGAGCATAAGGATGAAAACAATAAAACAGTTGGAATATTTGGAAATATTGATGAGAAATTGGACATTAAAAAAAAAAAAAAATTCGAAAAAATCTGCTTGATTTGCATATTTTATGTTATTGTTATTGCTTTTTCGCGTAATAATCGTTTTACTATCATTGATACCGACAATGCCAGTATAGTTTATGACGTCAGTTATTGTTATCGTTTCCCCCTCTCATAAAAACGTTTCGGCAACTTTTCGTAATCACGAACAATCAAGCCTCGTTTTATCATGAGGGAAATGATCTTACATTAAAAAACGATCTAGGCTATTTTTTACCCATCATAAACTCGCCCTGGAGACGTTTCCTCATAAATGTGACCTAGGTGTTCCCTTTCCCTCATAAAATCGTCCTGGAAACTCTTATGGTGCAGCTTAACGTGGTCTGGAAATTCTTCTTGTCTCGTACAAATTTTCGTCTGGAAATTCTCCTTATAAACGCCAAGAAAATATTTTTTTTTACTGAAGAAGCACAATCTTTCCAAGACATTTTCTCATAAGGAAAGCACAGCAGCGCCTCTTCACAAACCTTCAAGTGGAAATTTGTCCTCATAAACACAACGAGGCAACACATCATCTTTCACTCATAATAGTGAAGTATTATTATTACAAACTTAAACCCCATCGACTAAAATAATGTGAGATTTTTACTTATTTATTTACTACAGCTGACACAAATGAGAAGTTTAATATTTTTCCGAGGGTCTAGAAGTTGCCTGGGGCGTATTAACAAAGGTATAGAGGCATGGCTAAAATTCCCCTGTGTGTAGAAGGGAAACGGAAAGGGGAAGGAGGAGGGAAGGGAGAATGGAGGAAGAGGGAGGGGTAAGGTTGGGGCGGAAGGGAGGGAAAGAAGGATGGATGAAGAAGAGACAAAGGGAGAATAGAAGAGAGCAAGGAAGAGGGAGACAGAGGAAAGGATAAAGGTAGGGAGTAAGGTTCTAAGAGAGTAGAGGGAGAAGGAAAAGGCAAAGGCTAAGGGGAAAAAGAAGGATAGATGAAGAAGAGATAAGATGGGGGTAGAGGAGGTCAAGGAAGAGAATGAGAGAGAGAAAGGAAGGGATAAAGGGAGAGAGAGAATAGCAGGGTTGGAGCGTAAGGGGGGGGGAAGAAGAGAAAAGGGGGATAGAGAAGGCAAAGAAGAATACAGATGGAGGAATAGACATGGGGAACATGAGGGTAAGCGAATAGGGAGAAGGAGATGGCAAGAGAAGTAGCTAGAACAGGGCAGAGAAAGGCAAGGAAGAAGAAGGTGGGATGGGAGTAAGGATAGAGAGGAGGCGTCAGAAAGGGAGAGCGGAGTAAAATGTACTCATAAAGGAAAGGAGAAGGGAAAAAATGAGGAAAAGAAGGAAGGAAGGAAGGAAGGAAGAAGGAAACTTGCTGTCGGGTCAAGAGTGACAATGGAAACATCCTTTTCCAGGAAGCGTTGACTCGGATTAATTGTTTCCTCGGAGTCGGGAGCTCGAAATTATTATTACTATTTGTGGATTGTCACATTAAATGATGCTGGATCCCAGGCGCAGCTGTGGGTACGCCGGGCTGTGTGTGAGTGTGTGTGTGTGTGTGTGTGTGTGTGTTGTGTGGTGTGTGTGTGTGTGTGTGTGTGGTGTGTGTGTGTGTGTGTGTGTGTGTGTGTGTGTGTGTGTGTGTGTGTGTGTGTGTGTGTGTGTTGTGTGTGTGCGCGCGCGCGCGCCTGCACATCTATACCGTGATCTGTGTGAGCGTGTGTATGTGACTATACATATCCAAGTGGTACTGTGTGTTTATTTATCTATCGATGTGTGTGTGTATATAATTGTTTACGTTGGGTGACGGTGTAACTAACGGATATGTACATAGCGACGGCGCGGGAGTGGGTATACATGCTAACGCTCTGTTGCGTGACATCCAATATTCATGTTGAGAACAAGCTCGCCGGAAGTGCCAGTGCCAGGCTTGGCTCCGTGTCCTTTATCACGTCACCGAAATTAGTATGAGAACGCCATACTTGATTATCATACTCGAATTTCGTTGGATATTGTTTGTTTTCTCGTTTTATTTTCGACTATATCTTCTTTTATTAATTTATTATTATTATTCTCTCCCCGTTTCTTTTCGCTGCACTTTTTATTTTATTTTAAAAGTTTCCTGACGTGGTTATCCCTTTTTATGTGATCTCACGTTTCCAGGCTTCTTCGTTTACCTTTCTTTCCATTCTTTTAATTTCTCTGTTTTTATTTTCGTGTTCGTCGCCTTCCATCTTCCTGCTTATGTTGAATCCATCGTAAAGTTCTCTTTTTTTGGAGTCATTCTCTTTTGCCTCCCATTTATTTTCCCTCTTTCTTAACACCTCTTCTTATTTATTCTCGTTTTCTTATCCGTCTCTTTGCGATTCTCTCCTGTTTCTTGTCAAATCCTTATCTTATCTCCCCTTCCTTATCTCGGTCTTTGCAATTCTTTGTGCATCCTCCCCATTTTATTCTTCTCTTTGTGTTCCTTTCATCCATTTTAACTGTATTTCTGCCTTTCGTATTTCCGTATCTCTTTTGTCTTCGCGTTTTATTCGTATTATTTATTTTCCAGTTCTTATCACTTCTCTTTGATTCCTTCTTGCCCTTACGTTTGTCCTTTCTTGCCTGCAGTTTTTCTCACTATTGTCCCCTTTCCCTCATTCAGTCTCTTCTATTCCCCTCTTTCTGTCCCTTCTGTTTCCCTCATTCCTTCTTCTTCACTTCCCTCTCACTTGTGCCATTCTCTCCTTCCCCTTATTCCCCATTCTTAAACTCCTCCCACTTTCCTCCTTCTCCCCCCTTCCTTTCCTCATTTGCTCCGCTCCCCTCTCACGTTTCTCCCATTTTCTTTATCCCCCCCCCCCCGCCTTCTTCTCGTCTTCCTCGTCTCTTTTACATTCATCAATTTCTCCTTCCCACATTCTTCATTTTCTTCCTCTCCCTTCTCTCCCACTTATATATTTTCTAATTACCGCTTTCCACATTTTCTCCCTCCCACTCTCTTCATTCTCTCTCTCTCATTCCCTTCCCTCCTTTTTCTTTTCATTCTTCTTTCGCATTTTCCTCATTCTCTCTCTCGCACTTCCCTCATTCCCTCTCTCTTCCTCCCATTTTCCTCATTCTCTCTCTCCACTTCCCTCATTCCATTCCCTACCATTTTCTTTCTCTCTCTCTCTTCCCTCATTCCCTCTCTCCCACTTCCCTTCCCTCTCTCCACATCCCTACCATTTTCCTCATTCTCTCTCACCCACTTCCTTCATTCCCTCTCTCCCACTTCCCTCCCATTTTCCCCATTCTCTCTTTCCCACTTTCCTCATCCTTTCCCACTTCTCAATTTCTTCCTTTCTCCCAGCGCGCAAGAAACGTGGAAACAAAATGGCGGCCATTAATCAAGGGACCGCGCTTCTTCGAATGTTTTTGGAGATCTAATGAATGGAGGATTTCAGTGTTTTATCGAGTATTTATCTTGACATGTGTTACGAAGGTTAATTGATGAATGTGTGTTTTTTGTGGGTTTGTTTTATGTGTGTGGGCGTGTGTGTGTGTGTGTGTGTGTGGCGTGTGTGTGTGTGTGTGGGCGTGTGTGTGTGTGTGTGTGTGTGTGTGTGTGCGTGTGTGTGTGTGTGTGGTGTGGTGTGTGTGTGTGTGTGTGTGTGTGTGTGTGTGTGTGTGTGTGTGCGTGTGTGGTGTGTGTGTGTGTGTGTGTGTGTGTGTGTGTGTGTGTGTGTGTGTGTGTGTGTGTGTGTGTGTGTGTGTGTGTGTGTGTGTGTGTGTGTGTGTGTGTGTGTGTGTGTGTGTGTGTGTGTGTGGTGTGTGTGTGTGTGTGTGTGTGTGTGTGTGTGTGTGTGTTGCGTGTGTGTGTGTCGTGTATGTGTGTGTGTGTGTGTGTGTCTATGTGTGGCTGTGAGTGTCAATATTTTTGTTATTATTTGTGTATATGCATACGTCTATCAAGGGAGAGCTGTAGTTTATGTAAAACTTAAGCACCAAGAATAAGAATAACGTAATGTAAGACAAACTTTCGATATAATGGGGACTTGCGAATAATTATGGCCCTATAACGACACCCGCAGCCTTGCAATTGAGCCGTAATTGCAGGCGCGATTGTGACAGATGCCAGGTAAGCGCCCAACTTTCCAGGTGATTTTATTTCGAAGGAAAAAAAGTATTTATGGGGCTTATGGTGTTTCACGTGCTACCTATAGTGCCCCGGGAAGAGTGAACTGTGGAGGGATTTTTACATGCTTCTGTCACTATATAGATACAAATTTAGCCATACAAATTATGTAGAGATAGACATGCAAAATTAGACAGAAAGAAGAAGCAGTATAGGCTACGGAATAAATGTCTAGCTTTGTACAGTATTGTGTGCTATTGACGCATTGCGCCATGACCTGTACAAGTTGACCTGTACACAGCGCCCGGTCGAGGTCAGTGTCCTTGAGGCATTACGTGAACGACCGACAACATTAAGTATTGACTAGGGTCGATGACGTCATTCGGCAACGAAAGAGCCGGCACGAATGATCAAATATTTATTCTGGTGCTGCAAAATTAGGTCTCCCTTTGCGTGGCGGTACTTGGCTAAGTACTTAATCAACGAGGTGCGTATACATATTTTTTCTAATTATGTTAACATGGCATATCGGAAATTCGTCTCGCTATGTTCTCCAGGGAAATATATGGGCATAGAATGGGATTCCGTGAGAGAGAAAAAAACCCTCAGCGTCGTAAAGTGCCCGAGCATAATCCATATCCCAGCCAGTTTCTTCCTCCTTTCCTCCTTCTACTCTTCCCTCCCCTCCCTTCCTTTGCCCTTCTGCTGTCCTCCTTCCATGACGCCTCCCCCTCCCCCACCGTCCCTCCCATACCCCCCGCGACGCCCAACTGTCTCTGTGGCGTCGCTGGCGGAGGCGAAGGAATGAGACCGCCCATCGTGGCGCCGCAGCGTAGTCAGACGCCATCGCCCCCCCCGTCCGCCCGTCTGCCCTCTCCGGCGTCCCCCCCCCCTCTCTCTAGGGTCTGCGCCTTTATTTGGACCCCCTTTGGTTCTCTGATAAGATAAAGGGGCTATCTAAAACGAAATAAATGATTTGGCGAATTGCATTTATTCATTGTATCCAAATTATATCTAGTTTTTTTTTGTTTTTTTTTTCCAACTGAAAGAAGTTCTCTTTTTTTATATACATGTCTGACTTCTTTTATTTTTGGACAGACAAGAGGAGCAATAGCAGCAGACACCGTGGTCGCGACGCTTAAATCCCCTCGTGGTTGCATTGTGTCCAACTCGCCCAAGACTTTTTGTTGTTTACCTTTTTTTTTTAGCTTTCTACACAAAACGCAGTTGCAATAGAACAGCAACAACAGACATAATGGGAATAGCTGAGCAGACAAAATTATAAACAGAGGACAGAGAACGACGCTATCTTACAAAGCGCTTTTACTAAAGGGACAAAATTCTTAACATCGGATAGCGAAAGAGAAGTGACAGTAAGTTGTACTTTGGACTCAAGGACGGACGTACTCGGGCGGTGGTGCTCAAACAGGAGGCTTTCGATTGTAGAGTCTACTATTTACTGTAATTTCTCGCTCATTCTTGTCTTTTCCCCTGTTTTTTTTTTCATTTATTTGCGAATATCCTATCACCCATTTTGTGTAATTTTCTTTTTTGTCAGTAGATATTTAATCATATTTTGTCATCTTTTCGCTCGATGAAAAAGGGGAAACGCGTTAAAGGAAGATACAACTTATACTCGTACTTTCAGCACATTATCATTTTTTCACCCGGGGAGGAGAGGATGACAGGGAAACTGAAATGAATAATGATAAAAGACGATACGCAAGAGATGAAAGGGGAGGGAGAAGAGAAAGGGGAAAGGAAAGAAGAAAGGGCAAGAGGAAAGGAAGAGGGGAGGGAGGTGAAGTGAGGCAGCGTTCTCAAAGATGATGCATTTCTGATGACATTCCAATATCCAGACTTGAGGGGCGGCGTCGGCAGGGAACCAATAAGCTCGCCTCGCCCGCTCATCCTCCCTCCTTCTACACCTTGCTTCTTCACCTCTCCGGGCTCGAGGACGTCCTCGTGCGCCGCGGGGCATGGGCGACTTGGCACTCTGTGATCGTCAGAACGCATGATTAATGACGGGGCTTCTGCGAAAATACCGGAATAATTCAATATTGATATTGTAATATTTGTACGGTCATATCGTTGCATTAATGATACTCATAAATCCCAAGGTTCACCATAAATACGTTTATAGTAATGCTATAGTTATGATTAAGAGCATTAATGGCAGTCATTATAATTGCTCTGGCATAAAAATGGAAATGACATAAATAAGAGTATTCGTAAAACTCGAATTTGTTCAAAGAGGAGAAGCGCCGGTCACCTCCTCTCGACGTCCCCATGAAAAAAGGGGAAAATTAAATTTAATGGAAGAGTAGAATTTGCTCGTGGCCCCTCCTCACTTCCGACCCTCGGGGCTGTAACTTTTTCCCTGGAGAAAATGAACAGTATTGAAAGCAAGGGAGGTTGTGTGTGTGTGTGTGTGTGTGTGTGTGTGTGTGTGTGTGTGTGTGTGTGTGTGTGTGTGTGTGTGTGTGTGTGTGTGTGTGTGTGTGTGTGTGTGTGTGTGTGTGTGCACTTGATATTCAATGATAAAATCTAACAAGATACTGATATTCTGTAATATACTTCCATGCATTGAAGCTTTGCATCATCAATTTGATAAAATAATAGAACTATTCTCACTCACAAAACATAAAGATTAGCGAAGTAACAATACCGATTTTATTTTATATTTGAAAATGCCCACCGCTCGTCTTTTCTCTTCCCTACTACTGCTTTGATCAGTCATGTTGTAGCAGAACAGCGCTTTTGAAGATAAGCGGCGAGATTCACGTTCAAAAAATACATTTTTAAGAAAGGATTTGAAGTTTTTATAAGACTTTTGTAAGATCCTTTATGTGCATGGGATAAATCCTACGTCATGAATCGTCTTTATGGTGTGCTGAATATTTTCTTCCTTTAACGCTCACAAACGGAGCAGAGAAAACGAGCGAGATAGTGAAATGTGGATGTAGACTCCGTAGACTTGCACTTTCCAAAACGTTAGGTATTGAGCGTGTTAGAATAAATTTTTGGGGGGGCTGATTGGGCAGAATAACCGATGATTATTTTTGCAATTCCTATATGTCATGTTTTGTAGGGACGAATGTATGATTATTCATGTGTGAAATAACATTTCGTATTCAATTTCAATGTAAAAATGTATACTTCGTTTCCCTTTTATATTGAATTATCTTTTTTTTCGTAATCTGTTCTATATACCTTTTCTGTTATATTTTCTTACGTTTTCCTTCTGTCTCTTTGTCCTTTCTCCTGTGTATTTAAACAAGGTGATATAATTAGTTGAATAAACACAAATATTTGTGAATTGAAACACCAATATTTAACAAGAATACTTACATGTGGAGAGCACAAAGTAAAGTGAACCTTGCGGACCTTGTGCCGAAGATCGAGAATGACTTCAACCCTTTGGCTCTTTGAATATGACTTGAGTTAGGGTATGCGAAGCAATTTCATCCTAGTAGCATTTTGAGCGTGAGTTGAGAAAGGGCTGCATCACCCCATATACTCCCGTTTTCATTATTCACTCATCTTTTCTTTTTCATTAACGAGAAGAACTTTTTAGAATAATTTTTCGGCTTCAACTTTTTTTTCTGACACTGCTAGTAAAGCTGTCCTCAGCTTCTGTTCTTACCTTACTGCGTATGTTATAACAACTGCTACTATTACTATTGCAACTTATTACTATTTATGATAGTAATAATAAGAATAAGGATTTTACTGCTGGGCTTATTTTTGGTTATTGGTTATTGCAACATGTCAATACCATCGTTATATTCTACACTTATTATCACTAACCTGTCCATTATCAAAATGAATATCTTAGTTTTGAACCTATCATCAATCATCGCCAACCTGTCAGGTGAATATTCGCATTATAATATGGATGAATAAATATAGATATATGGAGAGATAGATAGATAAAATGAGAAACAATGCAACTGCTATAATTATTGTTCTTTCCCTCCTATTTTCCTCCTCTTCCTCATTTTATCTTCTCGAACTCTCTGCAGCTCAGTGCCTGAATCTAGCCTTATTAAGTGAAGCAAACGCATTAAACTTTTATGGCATTATTTTCCCAGGGAGAGGGACCTGTTTTCACCTGTGCTTTATCTCTTATTTAAGCGTTCCCTTGACTTACGTGCATATTTTTTGCAATCTCTTTTTGCAAGCGAACTATATAAAAGGTAGAGATGCTTCTTCCCTGATCTCTTGATTGACAGCTGACGAGTTGACAGGAAGCGAGTTGACAGACCACATAGGTGTTGTCAGGTCACATAGCAGACAGGTCATGCCCGGAGAGCGACCTGGAGGGTCAGCATAGGGTCTTTGGGCAGATTACATGAGCCATGAGGGGCTTTTACATAGCTTTAAGAATTTTATTGCCGTGTAGTGAACGCTGGCAATGCATTACCGTGGATTTATGACTCTCATAAGACTGGGAACCCTTCGTGCCTTTGTGTGTGCGTGTGTGTGTGTGTGTGTGTGTGTGTGTGTGTGTGTGTGTGTGTGTGTGTGTGTGTGTGTGTGTGTGTGTGTGTGTGTGTGTGTGTGTGTGTGTGTGTGTGTGTGTGTGTGTGTGTGTGTGTGTGTCCTTCCCTCCCTCCCCCCGTCTTCTCTCCCTTTCCCTTCCTCCCACTCTATCTCTCTAACTATCCCTCTCCCTAACCTCATCGCTCTCAACCCTTCTCTCTCCACCTATCTTTCTCCCTTTCCTTCTTCTATCTATCTCACTTTCTCTCCCTCTATTCTGCCTTTCCATCCTCCCCTAAGATAGACGAATACCAAGCGGCCCCGGAATCCTCGTCGTAAATTTCACGGTTTACGCTCCGACTTTTGTATCATTTTCATATTCTCTTTTATTTCACTCACGTCAGGTGGCGTGTCTTATTGTCAGTGTCTTTTTTAATGTATTGTTTTTTATCATTATTATTATTTTTTTTTGGGGGGGGGGGCGGGATTTGTATTTATTTTTGTTCATGGGTATTCTCTTGATTTTGTTGTTGTTGTTTTGTTCGTGTGTGCGCGAGTTTTTTTGGTGTTTTTTGTGTGTATGTAAGGCTCTTGATAAAGTATAGGATATATGTTATTAGGTAATTTCATACGTAAATATTGGCCGAGACAGAAGTATTGACTATTTTGAATAATTTCACACATAATTATTGTTTATTTACTTACTTATGTGTGCATGCAAATCTATGTATCCATATGGTATTATTATATGTATCCGTACGTTTGCGGATAAATAAGTGCTTTATGCATTTGTGTTTACTTTAACATGCGAACTAAAGCGTGCTTCTCCTTCGCAGGTGGTGCTGGTGTTCATCCTCAGTATCGCCTCTCTCGTCATATACTTCATTGACGCATCAAAGTAAGTACCGCCCTTTCCCCCCCTTTGAGTCTGCTCTTGCCCCCTCCCCCAACTCACCACAACCTCTGGATAGGCTCAGCGGTTGGCACGGCGAGTCCGGAGCGATTTTTGCACATTTCCGCCTCTGAAGCGAATGGTCGGTCGGTTTACAGAGGCGCGCATGTGCCCGCGGGCAAGCACGAGTTCACGCGTGCATTTACACAGACACACATGCACGGTTACATACGCAGGATTACACTGTCAGCGAGATGCATGTCTGCATGCATAACATTCTGTGCATAAATGATATGCACTTTTTTGCACACAGTGGAATTGACATGCATATTCTTTTACATATATACAATTCTGCACACACACACACACACACACACACACACACACACACACACACACACACACACACACACACACACACACACACACACACACACACACACACACACACACACACACACACACACACACAGACCGACCTTCCGTTCCGCAGAGGCAGGCCCTGCGCTCGCTCGTGCCGCCGTTCAGCGTCAGAGCTCCAGTTAACCCTCTTCTACTGACCGCCTGTCAGTCAGAAGTGCCACTCAGGCCAGTCCCCCCTCCCCCCCTTTTTCACTTTTTTGACTAGCAGATCTGAATCGCTTCTCAGTGCACACGTCCCTCTAGACATTATTATTTTTTTAACCATGGTAGTCGACCACGCAACTACTCGCTAGTGATCAGGACAGTAGAAGGATGATTTTGTAGTGTTGCGGGCGCAGGTGTGTTGCCCAGTAGCCTTTTACCCTTAGAGCAAGAGGCTCCACACACCAGGTAGTGCTGCAGAGTCTAGTAGCGGGGCGGAGACATCTACCTACACAGATCACAGTCATGAGGATGTCGCACCATTCATTGCGTTGTGGTTCTGTAGCTTTTCCGTGCGTGTGTGTCTGCGAGCTGTCCATGCTGCTGTGACACGTCGCTTGTAATGTACCGCTTCGAATGTGTTTCCTTGTGCATGGTGACTATTATACCCTGTTATTCATCCTAAGAACTGCCTTCGCTCACTTGCCTTTCACCCTGCCGGAGTGTTGCTCACCCTTGCTGTCCTCTCCTCCCTGTCGTTTTCCCTCTCCCGTCTCTCATCACCCGGTCTTATGGCAGCCTATTGTCCCCTTCTACTGGGTGGCCCTAATGTCCTCTTTACGGCCCCCTCATTGGTCGCTTTTCATCCTCCTCGCGCTCTTCCCAAGGACACTCTATCCATTGTTCTCTGTCTATCTATCAGTCTCTTGGCTCTCTCTCTCTCTCTCTCTCTCTCTTCTCTCTCTCTCCTCTCTCTCTCTCTCTCTCTCTCTCTCTCTCTCTCTCTCTCTCTCTCTCTCCTCTCTCTCTCTCTCTCTCTCTCTCTCCCTCTCCCTCCCTCCTCCCTCCCTCCCTCCTCCCTCTCCCTCCCTCCCTCCCCCCTCTCTCTCTCTTTCTCTCTCTCTCTCTTTCTCTCTTTCTCCTCTTCTCTCTCTCTCTCTCTCTTCTCTCTCTTCTCTCTCTATCTCTCTCTCTCTCTCTCTCTCTCTCTCTCTCTCTCTCTCTCTACTCTCTCTCTCTCCTCTCTCTCGCTTTCCCCTCTCTCCTCTCTTCTCTCTCCTTCTCTCTCCTCTCTCTCCTCTCTCTCTCTCTCTCCTCTCTCTCTCTCTCTCTCCTCTCTCTCTCTCTCTCTCTCTCTCTCTCTCCTCCTCTCTCCCTCCTCTCTCTCCTTCCTCCATCCCTGCTTATCCCTGTCTATCATTTTCCCTATTTTTCTGTTGATCGATTAGAGCATCTTTGCTGTAGACACATCCACCATTTCGTAGTAGATGTCCCCCATTAATTACTTTACGAAATTTTGTTCTTCATTATCCTCCGACGTCCTGACACGTAATCGTTTTTCCCCCATGCCACGCGCCGATATTTGTTACATCCTCCACCTACACAACACGACACTGTTGCATTACCAGCGAGAAACACTGACCGGATTTGCCTGTATCGACACCCGCTCTTGTCGTACTCGTCTCCGCGTACACTTTATCGTAGGTCCAGAATTATGCATTATATATTGGTTATTTCACTTCACTACATTTTCTACACATTCGGGATCCTGCCTTGATTCGAAGTGCACATGCAACGGCGCGACTTATTTACACTTTGCACCAGTATTTGTTTACGCTACGTCTGCCTATTGTAAAGTTAGGAGCGACGCCCGCTGGTGGTGGGGAGATTAGACCGGGAATCGTATGTGTCGCCCTTTCATCGGCCGCGAAATCGTGGTCATAGATAAACTCCTCAAGTTGTTTTCATTCCAGCTGGAAGTAAATAATTCTATCGCCAACTCTGTGACTGTTAACTGGTTAATTTCGTGGATAATTCTTCGGGGGGATCAGCATGTCCTACGTAGCGTTGTAAAGGAAATAACAGGAGAAAGGGAATTGGCAATTGGACGTAGAAAGCCGAGGATAACGAGATTTTATCTGTCCCTTTGGGTATCGTTGGAAATCCGCGGTGGACAGCACAATGGGCGAGTTCGAGAGGGACGGGGACGGGCGCTACTCTCTGCTATCTTTTAAGTCAACGAAGTGTCTCCTGAATCGCGGGAATCGCTGTGCCGGAGCCCTCGTAAAGCGGGGAATGCCTGGGATGACAGACGAGTAACGCTGCACTTTATTCGATAGAGATTTGCAAGAGTTGAAATGCCTTGGGAGGGCTCGTGGTGCCAAGGCAGCTTAGGTACGATTTCTTTGCCGCGGCGTGTAGAGGGAAGGATCGACAGGGGATCGTGAAGCAGTCGTCTTCTCACTTGCTCAACAAGGCTACTACAGCGCTCACTTGCAGTTACAACCGGAAGGCCTCTTAAAATTTCCACGGAACCTGTCGAGACATTCAAGTTTTTGCGTTCCCACGACGGCATTTCGGGCTGCAAATCGCGTGACAGAACATTATCCACTTACACTTTATACACTTACCACTCTATCGCCTCCCGTATTTCACACTCACTCACCCTGTCCGTCCTCCAACTCATCTTCCTTGTTTATCTTTGTATTAATTTCTGTAGTTGTTTTCACATATTCAGTAACTTGGCTTTATGCTTAGCTTTGTCTCGAATTTAAACCGTAGTGAATAAGTTAAGTTGATTTACGCTTATGTTTATTTATGTCTTTAGTACCTGATTCTACCCCGAGGCTTGCCCAGGTCTTGACGACGAGATCTGTCTGGCCGCAGCTTCGAAACCGATGCCTTAGCCCATACCTCCTAATGCCTCCTTCGTCTGCTTTGATGTACCCATCCATGCCTCCAGCCTCCTGCTCGACACGCCTCCCGCCATGCCTTTCCTGCGACCCTGTATGCCCTAACCGCCACCGCTTCAACGTCTAGTACATGTTTAACCTTTGTGCCTGGAATAGTCCTCCAGTAAAACACACCCACGACATTCGAGTATACCCCGTGTTGTCCACGCACTTACTCATGACATCGCAGACCTCTTACTCTCTAGTTTCACATGAAGATGCTCTACAGACGTTTCCCCGGCGGATGGTATTACTTTACAAGGATTCTGGATTTGTTTCTTTTTGAAAGGTGTCTTCTGAGCCTCGAGTGTTCGAAGAAGGAGGGAGTTGTAAGCCTCAGGTAGGCTTTCAACATCCTTGGTGCTATCGTGTCACGTTTCCAGTGACATGGCAAATGAGAACGTCTTTACATTCCATTTTATTTGTTCGTATCCTTAAACCATTGTGAGATGGATGATAAATGAGCAAAAACAATTTTATATAAGAATCCTTGGATCGTAATAAACGCCTGAAATTAGCATCCCCTTGACCCAACTTGAACTCATCCATGAAACTCATCCATTACTCATACCCAATATACCTACTACCCGGTATTCACTACTGGTCAGTCGTTAGTCGTGTCTGTTAATGTTGTGGGGAGCTTAGCACCGTCGTCTGCACTTGGTTCGAGGAAGGTATCGTTTCACAGCGTAGAGAGATCGGATCAGCTGACAGGAGGAAACAGAACCGGATTTTTTCTTGTTGATATATTTGGCTTTTCTGGTACCGTAGGTCATACGTCTTTTGGTGGAGGTAGGCCTACTTCTGCTGCGTTGGATTTTTTAAAATGAATTACTTTTTATGATAAAAAAAAACACAATCTCAGATGGACTTTTTCTTTCCTCCTTTTTATCTGAGAATTAAAGGTGTTTTTGAAGAAGTTTTGATATCTCGGAAAGCATAGGATTATTGCCATTGTGTTTGAATGGGTACCTTTTTGTGTCGAAAAGGTTTGGGATGATAAGAGATGAGGAAACGACTACTGGGCTTGTATGGGAAGTGGGGAGGGAAAGGAAGAGAGAGAGCGAGAGGCGCAGAAACATATGATACAAGATTAGCAATCAGATAGATAGACAATTGGAGATTGATAGTGTTTGATAGAGTGGTAAAATGTACAGGCAGAGACGCATTGACATAATGTTAGAAAACAACTATGGTGAAAAAAATGAGTATAAGATGTAACGGGAAGGAAAGGCTGTAAGCTGAGTTCCACATTCACGTGGTGTTAATTGCCCACCTGGAACCTTTATATTCCTAGACAGATCATTATAAATAAAAAAGAAATTAAAAAGTTAGGATTCGATAGCAATTTTTTCCCGTCTGGGTCTCTCTCTTTCTCGCCCTGATTTTTCGCTTGGAAATCCCAATTGGATAAACATTCGTACGCTAATACATTGGATCAATTGTAGTAGCGTCCAATTCTCTTTTAATGATTAGAATTAAATTATAACAATTATGATTGTGACTTATTATCTGCATGATGGCCTCCACCGTTTTATTTCACAAAGTTATCGTACCAAACGACCGGTAAATTCGGCCGGCTAATTGCAACGCCACGAGCAAGCTATGACGTCAGACTCAAGTGGAGTTCAGTCGGTCCCGGGCTTTGAGCTGTTGCCTAAAAACGTTGAAAAATTGACACCGGAAAACGTTTTTGCTGGTAGGAAAATGTTTGTTTGAGCAAGGTGAGTCTTTTTTTCCCTTTTTTAATAGTAAAACAAATCGCTTCAATTCGTGGAAAATTTCTTCGGTTTATTGGCATTTCGAGGAAGATAAAGATTACAAACTCGCGCTCCGGAATTTGATGTTCAAGAATTTATTGGTATTTGCGAGAAACGGTAATCCGCTTGGCTTACTCCTGACATACGTCGTTTGCTCTGGTTATTTTTCCATTTATTGACGAAATGAACTTTGGATTAGAAATGAATGCCTTCCGTATTAAGTTTATTTATGTGCGGACAGTTTATCTGTTTTGAATCAACGTTTATCCGATGTTATTTGTAAACGTTTTCATTTACACAGCTGGCTTTATGTAAAAAGGTGCCCCAGGTATTCCTATGTGTGTTGTAACTCACTCTATCCGTTTGGTTACCATACACAACATATCCCACATGAAACAGCTGATGTACTTGTGTGGCAACCGATATTTCAAACGACAGTGTTCACCTGTTTAAGCTACTGGAGTGCCCATGTTATTTCTGTGTTATTTTTTTATGTCCGTGTCACATCCGTTCATGTCTGCGTCACAAAATTTGTTGCTTTACCTTCGTGTTACACCCGCCCTTGTGTACCCACGTTGCAGTGACTTCCTTGCCCCGTGTTACGGTTGTGTTACGGTTGTGTTACCCGTTCAAGCTTTAGTGTTACTTGCCATGTTCATCCCAGTGTTAATGACTCAAAGACGGTTCTATTGACGAGGAAACCGGATTTTCCCCCACTGCTGTTTACGGAACTAACATTTTTTTATTTATTTTTTTCACCATTTGATTGGAGTTGCAGTGCCTCAACTTGTCCGACAGGTAGGCCTATATTGCAGTTAACTTGCGAGTTCGAAGTTGATGTTTTTGTCTCTCTTTCTGACAAAATAAAGAATAACTGACTTATTCCGTATTGCTTAAAACAAAAACAAAAAAGAACTAGAGTGGAAAATTCTTTGTAATAGATACATATACTGTAGAATGGACAGTCAGAACAAAAGAGAAAAATGTTTGTGAATCGGAGGTCAGGTGGTAGTCAGAATCAGTTGATGTGGTGTCAGTTATCTATGGTCGTTTTAGAGGGCAGAGGTCAAGTGCCTTGGGGAGGGGGGAGGGGGAGGGATGATATGTGTTGTTCAACAGAGTCTGACACTTCCACGAGGTCGCGGAAAAGGACATAAGGATTGAAACAACGCTGACATTTCTTCCTACAACAGGCTGGTTACACATACGTCATCACGGACGCCTAAAAGGCTGCAGGATTAAAAGCACACATACACGTTTACTCATTCGCACGCATGCACGTACACGGATACACGGTACACACACACACACACACACACACACACACACACACACACACACACACACACACACACACACACACACACACACACACACACAACACACACACACACACACACACACACACACACACACACACACACACACACACACACACACACACACACACAAATACACACAAACATATAACACACCACACACACACAAATACACACAAATATAAACACACACACACACACACACACGCACACACGCGCTCACACACACAAATAAACAAACACACACCACACCACACACACACACACACACACACACACAGCACACACACAACACACACACACACACACACTATTTATGTATTATATGTACATATATGGTATATATATATATATATATAATATATATAATATATATTATATATATATATATAATATATANAGCAGGAAGGGAAGAGGGATGCTGTTGGGTGAGATGTGATGATGAAAGGAACTCTGATGACAGGACTGCAGCTAAGAGGGGTGTTGGCTGTGTGTTTAGGTTAGGGAACATGATAGAGGGGACAAGACTGATGGGGTATGAGTGTATAAATTGGGGGCCAGGTTTGAGAAAAAGGAAGGGTGCAGTAGCTTATGCTTCTTGAAAAGATGAATTTAGTAGTGGTAGCAAAGAGGCTGGTGAATGAATAAGATGAGGTAGGAGATAGTGATTTTGATGTTTGATGCATCAGCAGTGTGGATATAAATCTAAATCATAAAACTGTCCACTGTTTTTGATAGCTGTTTGCAAAAGATTTTTTTCTTTTACTCACCTTTTATCCTTCACTGTATTTCTGCAGCACACATTTTTAAAATAATAGCACAGACTTGTATGTGCTGTCAGGATGCTACTAGAACCCTGACAATACATACAAGCTGGGGTAATGGTTATTTAGAAAATATAGTTAACCTTGTGTGGCAGCATATCAGATTCATCTTTGGCGTGAATTGAGATTATCAATAGGTTGAATGCTTATTTACATGTTCTCTCTCTTTCTGTCTCTGTGTCTCTCTCTCTCTCTTTCTGTCTCTGTGTCACTCTCTCTCTCTCTTTCTGTCTCTGTGTCACTCTCTCTCTCTCTCTTGTCTGTCTCTGTGTCAACTCTCTCTCTCTTTCTGTCACTCGTCTCTCTCTCTTTCTGTCCACTTCTCTCTTCTTCTCTTTCTCTCTCTCTCTCTCTCTCTCTTCTTCTCTCTCTCTCTCTCTCTCATTTCTCTCTCTCCTCTCTCTCTCTTCTCTCTCCTCTCCTTTCTGTCACCTCTCTCTCTCTCTTTTCTGGCGCGTTCCTCGCGACCACTCTCTCTCTCTCTCTTCTCTTGTCACTGTCTCTCTCTCTCTTTCTGTCACTGTCTCTTCTCTCCTCTCTTTCGCTGTCCACCTGTCTCTTTCCCTCATTTCCCTTACCTCCTCTTTCGGCGTCACGCGTGGGTAAATCTCTCTCTCTCTTTCTGTCACACTGTCTCTCTCTCTCTTTCTGTCACTGTCTCTCTCTCTCTCTTTCTGTCACTGTCTCTCTCTCTCTCTTTCTGTCACTCTCTCTCTCTGGTCTCTCTCGTTCACTCTTCTCTTCTCTCTCTCTCTTCCTTGTCACTCTCTCTCTCTCTTTTCTCTTCTTCACTCTCTCTCTCTCTCTCTCTCTGTCACTCTCTCTCCTCTTTCTCTCTCTATGTCACTCTCTCTCTGCTATACTCCTCTCTGTCCACTCTCTCTCTCTCTCTCTCTCTCTCTCTGTCACTCTCTCTCTCTCTCTCTCTCTGTCACTCTCTCTCTCTCTCTCTGTCACTCTCTCTCTCTCTCTGTCACTCTCTCTCTCTCTCTCTGTCACTCTCTCTCTCTCTCTCTGTCACTCTCTCTCCTCTCTCTGTCACTCCTCTCTCTCTTTCTCTGTCACTGTCACTCTCTCTCTCTCTCTGTCACTGTCACTCTCTCTCCTCTCTGTCCACTGTCACTCTTCTCTCTCTTCTCTCTCTTCTCTCTCTCCTCTCTCTCTCTCTCTCTCTCTCTCTCTCTCTCTCTCTCTCCTCTCTCTCTCTCTCTCTCCCTTCTCCCGTTCTCCCCTCCCTCTCTCCTCTCCCTTCTCCTCCCCTCTCCCTCTCCACTCCCTTTCCCCCCTCCCCCCTCCCCTCCCCCCCCCCCCTCTCTCTCTCTCTCTCTCTCTCTCTCTCTCTCTCTCTCTCTCTCTCTTCTCTCTTCTCTCTCTCTCTCTCTCTTTGTCTCTCCCTCCCTCTCTCTCTCTCTCGTCTCTTTGTCTCTCCCTCTCTCTCTCTCCTCTCTCTCTCTCTCTCTCTCTCTTCTCTCTCTCTCTCTCTCTCTCTCTTCTCTCCTCTTCTCTCTCTCTCTCTCTCTCTCTCTCTCTCCCTCTCTCTCTCTCTCTCTCCCTCTCTCTCCTCACCCTCTCTCTCTCTCTCCTCTCTCTCTTCTCTCTCCCTCCCTTCTCTCTCTCCCTTCTCTCTCCTCTCTCCCCTCTCTCTCTCTCCTCTCTCCTCTCTCTCTCCCTCTCTCTCTCTCCTCCCTTCTCTCTCTCCTCTCTCTTTTTCTCTCTCTCTCTCTCCTCTCTCTCTCTCTCTCTCTCTCTCTTTCTTCTCTCTCTCTCTCTCTCTTCTCTCTCCTTCTCTCCTCTCTCTCTCTCTCTCTCTCTCTCTCCCCCTCCCTCTCCCTCTCCCTCTTCCCTCTCCTTCCCTCTCTCTCTCTCTGTCTCTCTTCTTCTTCTGTCTCTGCTGTCTCTCTGCTTTGTCTCTGTTGTCTCCTCTTTGTCCTCTGTCTGTCTCTCTCTTTTGTCTCTGTTCTGTCTCTTCTTTGTTCTCTGTCTGTCTCTCCTCTTTGTCTCTGGGATCTGTCTCTCTCTTGTCTCTGTCTGGTTCTCTCTCTGTCTCTCTCTCTCTTTCTTTGTCTCTGTCTGCTCTCTCTGTCTCTTCTCTCTCTCTCTTTTGTCTTCTGGGTCTGTCTGTTTCTCTCTCTCTCTCTCTCTCTCTCTCTCTTTTCTCTCTCTCTCTCTCTCTCTCTCTCTCTCTCTCTCTCTCTCTCTCTCTCTCTCTCTCTCTCTCTTTGTGTCTCTCTCTCTTTGTGTCTCTCTCTCTTTGTGTCTCTCTCTCTTTGTGTCTCTCTCTCTTTGTCTCTCTTGTCTCTCTTTGTCTCTCTTTGTGTCTCTCTTTTGTCTCTCTTTGTTGATCTCTTCTTTGTGTCTCTGTCTGTCTCTTCTCTTTGTCTTCTGTCTGTCTCTCTCTTTTGTCTCTGTCTGGTCTCTCTCTTTGTTCTCTTGTCTGTCTTCTCTCTTTGTCTCTGTCTGTTCTCTCTGCTCTGTCTGTCTCTCTCTGTCTCTGCTGTCTCTCTCTTTTGTCTCTGTCTGTCTCTCTCTTTGGGTCTCTGTCTGTCGTTCTTTGTTCTCTGTCTGTCTCTCTCTGTCTCTGGTCTGTCTCTCTTTGTCTCTGTCTTGTCTCTCTCCTATCTCGCCTCTCTCCCCTCTCTCTCTCTCTCTCTCTTCTTCTTCTCTCTCTCTCTTCTCTCTCTCTCTCTCTCTCTCTCTCTCTCTCCTCTCTCTCTCTCCTCTCTCTCTTCTCTTTGTGTCTCTCTCTTCTTTGTGTCTTTCTCTCTCTTGTGTCTCTCTCTCTTTTGTGTCCTCACTCTTTGTGTCTCTCTTCTCTTTGTCTCTTCTTTGTGTTCTCTTGTCTCTCTTTGTGTCTTCTCTTGTGTCTCTGTCTGTCTCTCTTCTTTGCTTCTGTCTGTTCTCTCTCTTTGTCTCTGTCTGTCCTCTCTTCTTGTCTCTGTCTGTCTCTCTCTTTGTCTCTGTTCTGTCTCTCTCTTGTCTTCTGTCTGTCTCTCTCTTGTCTCTGTCTGTCTCTCTCTTTGTCTCTGTTCTGTCTCTCTCTTTGTCTCTGTCTGTCTCTCTCTTTGTCTCTGTCTTCTCTCTCTTTGTCTCTGTCTGTCTCTCTCTTTTGTTCTCTGTCTGTCTCTTCTCTTTGTCTCTGTCTGTCATTCTTCTTGTCTCTTTGTCTTTCTCTCTCTTTGTCTCTGTCTGTCCTCTCTCTTTGTCTCTGTCTGATCTCTCTTTGTCTCTGTCTGTCTCTCTCTTTGTCTCTGTCTGTCTCTCTCTTTGTCTCTGTCTGTCTCTCTCTTTGTTTGTCTGTCTCTCCTCTGGTCTCTGTCAGTGTCTTCTCTCTTTGTCTCTCTCTGTCTCTCTATTTGTCTCTGTCTGTTCTCTCTCTGTC
>NW_020869673.1:910229-914483 GCF_003789085.1 Penaeus vannamei | reverse complement strand
GACTTGGTGTTGTGTTGTGTGTGTGTGTGATCTGTGTGTGACTACATAGTGTGTAATGTATTCCATCATGTGTGTGTGATGTGCTGATGTGTGTTTGTTGCACGTGTTGGTGAGTGTGTGTGTGGTTGTGTGTTGTGGTGTTGTGTGTGATGTGTGCGAATGTGTGTTGGTGTGTGTGTAGTGTGTGTGTGTGTGTGAGTGATGTGTGTGTGATGTGTGTGTGTGAGTGTGTGCGTGGGTGTGTGAGATGTGTGTGTGTGTGTGTGTGTGTGTGTGTGTTGTGGTGTGTGTGTGTGTGTGTGTGTGTGTGTGTGTGTGTGTGTGTGTGTGTTGGTGTGTGATGTGTGTGTGTGTGCATGCAATCACAGCACACGCTCACGCACCACACACACACACACACCACAAACACACACACACCAACACACACACACACACACAACACACACACCACTCACACACACACCACACACACACACACACCACATTTATATCATATATATAATATATATATAAATATTATATATATATAATTAATATATAATATATTAATATATATGCGATATATATAACATTACATATATAAATATATAATAATATATATATTATATCTTTATAATATTATATATATATAATATACATACATATATATATATACTATAAATATATAATATATACTATATATATATAATATAATATTATATATATACAACACACACACACACACACCACCACACACACACACACACACACACACCACACACAACACACACACACACATATATATATATATAACTATATATATAATATATATATTATATATATATATTGATATATATGTATACACATACATATAAATGTATGATAATGAAAGGGGAGAACGGAAGCAGACAGAAGAACAAATAGCATAAATAAAAAAGGGAAAATATGGGCCAAAAACAACAACGAATAAACAAAAGCAAAACAAAGAAACAAAACCACATAAACATAGACATCACAGAACGAAGAAACAAACATACAAACAAAATAAGCAAACAAACCATAACAAAAACAAACAAACAAACAAACGGGAAAAAAAGACAAAGACAAAGCACAAAGCAAAGGACAAAGACAATTACAAAAACAGAAAGAGAAACCAAAGGACAAATGCAAGGCCCAAAAGCAAAAACAAAGAACAAAGACAAGGAAAGAAAAAACAAAGACAAAACAAAGAAAATACCAAGGACAAAAGACAAGAAGAAACAAAGACAAGAAGAAACAAAGACAAAACAAAGAGAAAATACCAAGGACCAAAGAACAAGAAGAAGCAAAGCACCGCAAAAACACAACGACAATACAACGTACAATAGAACAAACGACCAAAACAACTAAGACAGAAAGCACAAAATCAACGACCAAAACAAAGACAAATGGCACCGGACATGAAGGCCTGTTTTTAGGAACGCAGTAGTTGAAAACGAAGAGGCGGCCGGGAGGGGCGGGCGAGGGGGGGTAAAGGGATGCGAGGCTCACCACCAGACAGAGCACAGAACACGGCGCAGTAATTTGAATAAGGGAGAGTCACGAGAGGGTGCACGCCCAGAAAACCTAGTTGTAAAATATTCTCGTTACCGAATAGTACAAAATATACCATGAGTTGTCCGGATAATAGGTGCGATACAAAAGAGAGGAGGAGAGAAAGAGAGAGAGAGAGAGACGAGTGAGAGAAGATGAGAGAGAGTACGGAGAGGCAGCAGACGAGAGAGAGAGACTGAGAGACGATGATGAGAGAGATGAGAAGAGAGATGATGAAGAGATGAGGAGAAGCCGACGATGAGATGAGAGAGAGAGAGGGCATTGAGGCGAGAGGAGGGGAGGCCGAGGGTGGTGTGGGAGGCCGACAGGAAGGCGACGACTCCGGGAGGCGACGGGAGGGGAGGGAGGGAAAGGGAGGAGGGAGAAAGAGAAGAGAGAGGGAGGAGAGATGAGAGGAGACGAGAGAGAGAGGAGATGAGGGAATAAGAGAGAGAGGCGAGGAGGAGGAGAGGAGGAGAGGCACAAGATAGTCGATAAGAGAGAGGAGCCGATCCGGAGAGAAGGACGAAGAATGAGGAGAAAGAGGAGACTGGTAGGGGCACAAAAAGGAAGGCGCGAGCAGAGGAGGGAGAGGGCGGACACGAGAGAGGAGGGCGGGGAAAGGGAGGGGTCCGGAGGGAGGGTGAAGGAGAGAGAGAGGGACGGAAGAGGGGGGGAAGAGTGGAAGGGCGGGGAAGGAAGAGGAGGGCAATGGGAGATAGAGACGGGGCGGGACGCGGAGCCGAGGTGACGGGAGAAAATGAGACGAGAGAGAGAGAGAGAGAGAGCGGAGATGAAGGCGAGAGACAGTAGCAGAGAAGAGAGAAATGAAGACCGAGAGGAGATGATGTCGAAGTGAGAGACAGATTAGATGGAAAGACGAGATGAACGGAGGAGATGACCGATGAAGGGAAGCTGAAGACGAGGCAGACGAGAGAGAGTCGAGAGAGGAAAAAAATAGGGCGAAAGGAAAAGACTCACGTCGAATAAACAAGAGGAAATAGGAGAACGGATAAATTATACAATAGAGGACGATAACAATAGGTGACAATAAAGGAGAGGAGAAAGAGGGTGAAGGGAAGAAAAAATTTGTTAAAAAATTATACAGGGGGAAGTGTCCGGATAAAATATGGAATAAGAAGAGACGAGAACGGAGAGACGAGAGGAGATGAGAGGAAGGCAGAGAGAGAGAGGAGAGAGGATGGGGACGAGGTATTGGCAGGCGGGAGAGGAGTGATGAGAGAGAGGGAGAGATGAGAGAGAGAATTGAGAGCAGAATACGAGAGAGGAGAGAGAGAGAGAACGAGAGAGTGAGACGAGAGGAGAAGGACTGATCTGCCTCAGAGAGTCCGAGACGAGTGATGCACACCACGAGCTGTACGGCCCTGAGAGAGCACAGAGACGAGAGCAGAGGAGAAGAAGATTGAGGAGGATAAGAGACGTGAATAGAGAGATGGGCTGATTAAAAGGAGGAGGAAAGGGGAGGATAAAAGATAAAATAAAAGGAGAGGAGAGGATAAGAATAGGTTTAAGGGAAGGAAAATAGTCGGAAAAAAAGTTGAAGTAAAAAAGGGCGAAAGCAAGGAAGGAGGAAAAAAGAGGACAAGAAGAGTAAAAGAAAATAAGAGAGGAAGGGAAGTGTCCATGAGAATAAAAAGAAAAAAAAGGAATTGACGAAATGAAATAGGAGGGAGAATATGAGAAAAGAAAGAAATGTGGAAGAGAAACGAAAAGAAAGAAAAAAAAAAAAAAAACGGGAATAAACGGTAAAAGGGGTGGAAGGGTCATTAAAAATATTTCTAGGGGTGTGTAATCATATGCAATTTGCTACGGCTATCATATTTGCAATTTGCATAAAAGCTAAAGGGGAAATTCGCAGAAGGGAGATAATGGGAAGAAAAATAGCAATAATAGAGGTGATGATACTAGCACTTTCGATACAGCTGTTTCTCTCCCTACAACTACCATTATTTCTTCGATTACGTATTTATATTGCTACTACTACTACTTCTATCATTTCTACCACTGCTGGTGCTACTACTACTGTTACTTTGACCGTAATTTCTGCTATTACTACTGCTACACTTCTGCTACTACTATTTCTACTTGTGTATGAACTCCATTTAATATTCCATTAATATTTACTACCACTACTGTCACTCTTATTGTATGACTTTCACTAATACTACTACTACCACCACTTTTACTACTACCACAACTACTACTACTTTTACTTCTACTATCCCTACTGCATCTGCTGCTGGTGATGCTACGTCTTCCTCTTCCACTTCCTACTGCTACTGCTACTACTAGCATCACCATCACCACCATTACTACTACTGATGCTCATGCGGACTACTCTGCTTACTAGTACCACTAATATATATATATATACTATATATATATATATATAATATAATATTATATATATATATAGATATAGTGTGTGTGTGTGTGTGTGTGTGTGTGTGTGTGTGTGTGTGTGTGTGTGTGTGTGCTGTGTGCATGTGTGTTGTGTGTGTGTGTTGTGTGTGTGTGTGTGTGTGCGTGTGTGTCTGTGCTGTGTATGCATATGTGTGTGCGCGCTGCGCGCGTGTGGTGTTGTGTGTGTGGTGGGTGTATGTGTTTTCCAGTATACTAAGTGAAAAAGAAAGAAAGAAAACAAACAAACAATCATGAAACCCATAAACAACTACTGAAATC
>NW_020869673.1:872729-882729 GCF_003789085.1 Penaeus vannamei | reverse complement strand
CCTACACACGATATTAGAGAATCTTTAATTGTTTTTTTCTTTAATTAAACGACTCTTAACTTGCAACACGTGACTTTTAAAAGTTTTTTTTTCTCTACCCTTTCGCTCAAAATATTTTTTAGCAAAAATGGATAGGATTTCTTAACGTATACATCTACACTTTCATCAGATGTCGACAAGGCTGAGAAGACACTGCTTTTGCTTTGATGTTCGACCATTTCGTTAATGATTGGGTAATTGTGTATAAGGTAGACTGAAAGACGTTTGGTAGCTTTATTATTCATCTATGCTCTTCAAATTTACAGAAAGCGTGTCTGACTCGACCTGAATTTTGTCACTATTTGATTGCAGAAAATGTGAAAGTATATAGGCCTACATCTTGACACAAGGACTGAAATTCTGCTGATGTAAAAAGCAGTATTTCAATGGTTGAAGCAATATTGTAAGATTGTACTGTGAACTCTCTCTCCCTCCTCCCCTCCCCCTCCCCCTCCCCTCTCCCTCTCTTCCTTCCTTCCTCTCCCAATCCTTTTTTCCCTTCCTCCTCCCCCTTCCCTTCCTTCCACCTTACCAATTTATCCATCTCTCGCGGTATGATTCGCAGTGGAAGTTGAGTGCAGCGTTATCTGGATCCACTTGAGCACAGAACACGATATCGGGGCATTTGAAATCACCTCTCCGCTGGGACTCCAAAGATGCCATTTTGCCCTAACTTCTAACTTCCTATTTTAAGGCCAATCGGTCGACTCATCTCTCGTTTCAGAGTGTAAGGAAAGCTGTTCTCTTTGGCCATGCATTGTCCTTCTTTTTGTTGTGCTCTATGATGGTTGTTTATTTGGAGGAAAGAATGAGAGTTAATTTACATATTGCGAGAAGGGTTCATCTAGGTAGTTCAGGTTAATTCTCTGATTAATAGGGAGATTTGTTCCTTGTGATTTCCAATTGAGGGATGAAAAATGAGGAAATACGATGTATTATCATTTTTAACGATATTTATGTCAATTTTCTTATTACGTTCTGGCTTAACGCCTTTTTTTTCCCTTTTTTAAGCTGAATTAGAGATCTATGTATTATGAGTTCTGAGAAAATACTCTAAACAGTACGTTTAGTGGAAAAGTTTGCAGTAATAACGTATTTTCAGCATAAAAAGTCAATTAACACGGAAACACACACACACACACACACATACACACACACACACACACACACACACACACACACACACACACACACACACACACACACACACACACACACACGCGCGCGCGCGCACAAATAAGTATATAGTACATGTGTCAATACCCTTTTTATGGTGACAATAGGTCAGCTGATTAAAAAATTGTCTCTTTTTCTCTATTTACAATCATTACAGAAAGTCATGATTTTATCTATTCTTTTCATAATTTCTTCATTTATATTTTTGCAGACCGTATTTTAACAGCGTGCTTATAAGTCTCTTTTTCTTTTCTTGTGCCTAGGAGTGTGATTACATATTTAAGTGTGCGCCTTTTATGGTTTCACTTTTATATTCAATTACATCATTCTCTGATCACAGCCAAAAATTGTAACTGACTTTTAATTAAAATTTTTTCGGATACGTTTCATCGTCTTTTTAATCAAGCTTCTCTATAGTAATAATTCCTATTATCAGCATTAAATTCATTTAATGCTTGACAAACATAGTCATAAGAAATGGTTTCTTTGCCAATATTTACTCCATTTTCTTTATTAACAGTTTTCTTTGTGATTTTAACTTTCCTGGGTTTTAACTTTTCTCCAAGGTTAGCCTAAGATCGGGAGTGGGATGAGATTTCAAACTTCAGGCCGTTGCTGTTATGGGCTAAGGTGCTCTGACCTCGTTATTGTTTTTCTCTTCTTTTATTTTTCTTTCTCTTTCCTCTTCTCTCTCTCTCTCTCTCTCTCTCTCTCTCTCTCTCTCTCTCTCTCTCTCTCTCTCTCTCTCTCTCTCTCTCTCTCTCTCCTCTCCCGGCATGTTTTTTTTCTTTTTTTTTTTTTTCTTTCTCTTTCCTCTTTCTTTCTCTCTCTCTTCTCTCTCTCTCTCTCTCTCTCTCTCTCTCTCTCTCTCTCTCTCTCTCTCTCTCTCTCTCTCTCCGGCATTTTCTTAATCGGATAAACGGCATATAATCATAAAATGGTCTCATTTATATTGTGAATAGACCTGCATATTTCTTACAGAGATTTGTTATTTCATCACGCCATCTATAACTTTTTTCTGTCTTGTTATATTATTTTCCCTCTCTCTCTTAATCTTCCAGGACTTTTTCTCTCTCTTTCGCGTTTTCTTTATCTATTTTATATGATCTATCAATCTCTCTCTCGCCCTCTCGTTTTTTCTATCTCGTTTGATTGTATGGTACTCGCTATATAAGCACTAAATCATGGTTTTTAAATTGTTTGATTATGCCATTATAATTTTTGTTGGTATTCTAGATGAAAATATTCTATTTATGGCCACGAAATGGAAATTATAATAATTTTCTCTCTCTCCTTCCCCCTTTCCCTCCCTTCTCCCCCTCTCCTTTTTTCTTTTTCTCTTTCTCCTTTCCTCCCTCCCTCTCCCCCTCTCTCTATCTGTCTATCTATCTATCTGTTTCTCTCCCCCCCTCTCTCTCTCTCTCTCTCTCTCTCTCTCTCTCTCTCTCTCTCTCTCTCTCTTCTCTCTCTCTCTCTCTCTCTCTCTCTTTCTTTCTCTCTCTCTATCTGTATATCTATCGTTTTCACTATCTAGTTCTGTATCATCTCTCAATATCTATCTATCTATTTTTACATCTGGATGAAGACGGATACTAAAGTTAGTGTTTTGAATCACAGCTCGCGATCTAAGCGCTCTTCCCCCAAACCGTAGTTTTTGAATTGTTTGATTATGCCATTATAATTTTCTTAGGTATTATTAATAGAAATATTATATTTTTGGCCGCGAAATGAAAAGGAATCGAACCCTAATCCCTCAGCCTCGAAGGCAAGTGCTGTTCTCACTACGCCATTTTGGATAGTTACTGTATTGCTGTTTGGATCCCATATTCCGTTTTTTAAATTTTTTTGGGGAGGGGGTAGTTTATGTAATTGGCATTAAAAATGTACTTTAACTCTCTCTCTCTCTATATATATGTTTTTTTCCCTCTCCCCCTCTCCCTCTATCTCGCTCCGTTTCTCTCATGTATCTATCTTTCCTTCTCTCTCTCTCTCTCTCTCTCTCTCTCTCTCTCTCTCTCTCTCTCTCTCTCTCTCTCTCTCTCTCTCTCTCTCTTCTCTCTCTCTCTCTCTCTCTCTCTCTCTTTCTCATATAAGAATATTAACCTGTGACAAGGTAGATCACTTAGCTAAACTAGCACTTTCCCATAAAGAACAATATTATGCAATACCGCTTTCTCTCAATCATATAGAAAGAAAGAAAAGAAAAGAGAAAAGAGAAAAGAGAAAAAAAACGTGTTATCAGCTATCTTCGAGATTATGATTGCCAGATATGGACCACCGGAAAATTGAAGAAAAATGGGCATGGTACTATCTGGCATTATGGAAGTATGGTAGGGACATCTGAGATTGACAGACCATGTAAAGTCTATAATGGACTGTCTCGGAGCCAGCAGGTTATACTAACTAGGCGGAAGCGTATCTGTGTTCCCCGGTCCCTATATTCCCCTGTATTTCCCAGACCTTACATATGTTCCCAGACCTTATGTCCCTGTACATATGTTCCCAGACTGTACATATGTTCCCCAGACCTTATTTCCCTGTCCCCCAGACCTTATTTCCCTGTCCCCCCCAGACCTTATTCCCGTGTTCCCCAGACCTTATTTCCCTGTACATATGTTCCCCAATACCGATATTCCCCAGTAGCGATGTTCATTAACATTATTGCTCAACTACATGGTTATTGGCCGTTTTCAGAGGACACTAAGTCACGGCTGGCCTAGACCGAACGTGAACTAGCTCTAGAACACGAAGGAAGAGCATGTATAGAGTCACAAAATGTCTGCCAAAATTGTCTTGTCTCGTATTATTTCTGTAAGACTTATTGCTGTTGACAGACTTTTGTGATTTTGAAAATCAGGTCATTGTCATTGACAGGACTTGGGTGACTTTAGCTATCCAACGGCTCTTGCTTGGGAAAAATGTGACCAGGTGATCTTAATTTCATTTTGTAACAAATCCTCTGGAAACCAAATATAACATATGTGACCTTGACAAACCTAGTGATCATTCATATGTTTGAATGTGCTCAAGTTTGTTGATCCTCGCCTCCTTCTTGGTCATGATATTAAAGAAAACCCCCAAAAGTTTATGATTCAGAAGCTTTTCAAAGCTTGTTACTTCTGCCATGTGAATTTCTATACCCCTTGGCTATCAGCAACAAACTTTCAAATTCCGAAGCACACTGGCGTGTTTTGAGTGTGTAACGTCATGCAGCGCATTACATAACCTGATTTGCCGTGTTTTTATTATATATATATATATAATATATATATATATATATATATATATATATATATATATATTATATATATATATAGATAATAGATAGATAGATAGATAGATAGATAGATATAGATATAGATATATATATATATATATATATATAATTAGATAGATAGATAGATAGATAGATAGATAGATAGATAGATAGATAGATAGATAGATATAAATAATTTTATTTTATTTTATATTTATTTATTATTATTATTATTATTTTTTTACACTTAACAGGTCTGTGTACGTGCAGGACATGACAGGCCACTTCATCCTTTAACCCAGCTCGTGATTTCAATCCGGGCTACGATTGGGACGTAGAAAAGATTTAAAAATCTATAAAACAAGCAAATGCATCTACCGATATCATAGCCTATAATATAGTAATGTTAGTGTATATACATATGCCTCGATTAACGAAGATGGCCTAGCACTAAACCAATAGAGAACGCTGCAGCTCCACACTTTGCAGAAAATAAAAGTATGAAAGGAGTGGGGATTGCAGGTACTGGGGAACATCGGGCTGACCAAACTATTTTAATTTTCCTATATTACTCGATGTAAATTTTACTCTTGGTGATTACAGACTTCATTTCTGGCTCTAAATTCGTGGCTACTATCATGTTTCGAAGACGAGGAAACTTAAAGTGAAATTTCCAAGACGGCAAAAATTTCCTCTCGGCTCGGGTTACATTTTGAGTTCGAAGTTACTCCTAAAGTTTGGGGCATTTTTGTTTATCTACTTGTGTTCTTTATAAAGGCTGACGAAAATAAATTGGTAATCTCGCACGAGAGAAATGTTATATGTGATGTTAAGTTGGGAAAGCAAGTCGACAGTTTGTATTTTACTTGTGGTATTGCACTTTTTTTTTCTTTGGATGTTTAAAGTCGAACTCTGTCTCTGGCTCTATCTGTCGCTCTCTCTCTCTTTCTTTCTCCCTCTCTCTCTTTCTCTGTTTTTCTTTCGTTCTTTCATCTTTCCTTTCCTATCATTCGCAGTGGTAGTTTTGTTGCTATTACTGCAGTGTTTTCTTTCTCCAAGCAGTCTCTTTAAATGTGCACTGATCCTGCACAGGATATTGCAGCAGCGTTAATGGTCAAGAAAATCGAACTAACAAACTTGCGCGGGTTATTTTTTAATTTCCAATGTGTCCATTTTTAGTTGTTCTCTCTTGGCCAAAGCCATTATGAAAAAGTCTTTTGGGAAGGATAGAGACATATGTATATTTTTTTTGCAGTATGCATTGGCGCTTTGATCACGAGATCGACGAGGCTGAAAGGAAACTGCAGTTGCTTTTATAGCGTCCATTTCGTTAATGGTCTGGTAATTTCGAATAAGGCAGACTGCGAGACGTCGTTGGCATGCGACAAGTCTGCACACACACACACACACACATACACACTCACAAATACGCACACACACACACACATAAACACACACACACACAGACACACACACACACACACACACACACACACACACACACACAACTGCGCGCCAATGTATTTTTTAAATCTTTTACCTGGGAGTATTTTAGAGGTATAGCTTTCCCTTGTTTATCATTCATAGTCACAGAAGGCCAATAATATGTTGTTTTCGAACACAATTACACTTTTTCACTGCACAATATATAATTCTCCATATAGATTTACCAGCTTTTCCAAGTGGTCTGATAAAAGGGACAACTGGGCAAATATTATCATCTCTTGCCTCGTGTGTACCATGCGTTTCATAAGTGAAGTGACACGTGGATATTCTGTAAAATAAAAGAACAAGAAAAAACAAACTCGCGTGCATTTTT
The DNA here is from genome assembly GCF_003789085.1 of Penaeus vannamei. Taxonomy (NCBI): domain Eukaryota; kingdom Metazoa; phylum Arthropoda; class Malacostraca; order Decapoda; family Penaeidae; genus Penaeus; species Penaeus vannamei. The sequence goes on along the minus strand of NW_020869673.1, from coordinate 876,439 downwards.
CCATCAGTCTTTGAAATGCCAGCGAGTTAAGCACGGGAGTAAATGGTACGATTTTTTTTTCTCCACCATCTTTATAAAAAAATAAACCTTGTGATTTCCTTTGTCTATTTTATTTTTTATAAAACCGGGATCACATTTTTCATAATCTACTTGCGTGTTTATGGTTTTGTTTTCCGGGGTGGTTTGATTATACCCTTTTTTCACAAAACAGAAAGAAAATGTAGTTACATCCGTTTTTTTTTTATTTCTCATTTTCTTTTCTTTTGAGTCGGAATCAAAAACACACACGAGATAATCTTCCCTTTTTATTTCTTTTTAAGTCAAATTACTAAACCCATTATCTGTTTAACGTAAAAATTTACTCTTTTTCACGCGGTATTAACTGTTCTTGTGTAGTACTTGGATAAGTGTATTTACGTAAAAGCGAACAGTACTGGCAAATCAGCTTGCAACTTTTCAGAACATCAGTTTAGAAAAAAATTACGAGAAGGAAATCTAAAGTACATTTATAAAACCAGAATCCGTTTAATTTCGTGTTTTCGTGTAATGAAAATGACTTTACACCATTATTCCTTTGTTTATCAAACTTTGGTTTACGTTTCAGAATATGTACAACCTCTCTTTGCGTGACTTTCCACTGGCCTTTTTTTTTATCTAAAAGGAAAGAGAAAGTGAGGAAGATAGAGAGAGAGAGATAAAGAGGGGAGGGAGGAGGGAGGGAGAGAGGAAGAGGGAGGGAGGAAAGAGAGAGAGAGAAGAGAGAGAGAGAGAGAGAGAGAGAGAGAGAGAGAGAGAGAGAGAGAGAGAGAGAGGAGAGAGAGAGAGAGAGAGAGAGGAGAGAGAGAGAGAGAGGAGAGAGGAGAGAGGAGAAGAGAGAGAGAGAGAGGAGAGAAGAAGGAGAGGAGAGGAGAGAGAGAGAGAGAGGAGGAGAGAGAGAGAGAGAGAGAGAGAGAGAGAGAGAGAGAGAGAGAGAGAGAGTAGAGAGAGAAGAGAGAGAGAGAGATGGATGGAGGAGGGAGGGAAAGGAGAGAGAGAGAGAGAGGAGAGAGGAGAGAGGAGAGAGGAGAGAGGAGAGAGGAGAGAGGAGAGAAAGAGAGGAGAGAGGAGAGAGAGAGAAGAGAGAGAAGAGAGAGAGAGAGAGAGAGAGAGAGAGAGGAGAGAGAGAGGAGAGAAGAGAGAGAGAGGGGGAGGGGGGGTGGAGGAGGAGGGAGGAAAGAGAGAGAGAGGAGAGAGGAGAGAGGAGAGAGGAGGGAGAGAGGAGAGAGAGAGAGGAGAGAGGAGAGAGGAGAGGAGAGAGAGGAGGAGAGAGGAGAGAGAGAGAGGAGAGAGAGAGAGAGAGAGAGAGAGAGAGAGAGAGAGAGAGAGAGAGAGAGAGAGAGAGAAGAGAGAGAGAGAGAGAGAGAGAGAGAGAGAGAGAGAGAGAGGAGAGAGAGAGAGAGAGAGAGAGAGCGGAAGGGGATTGTGTCTTTCTAATCTTTCTAATCTTTCTAATAATGACTGTATGCTTCAACTTGGATCCGTTATTATTACCATGACGAAATTACTCCCCAATCCACTATTTTTTGTGCGGGAAGAAACTTATTTTTCCCGAACGTTTCCTAAGGGACAAGAGAAAAAAAAATATAGGTATACCTTTTTCTTATTTTTTATTTTTTTGTTTTTTGTTTTTTGTTTTTTTCTCGTACTCTGAGCTCTCTCACTAATGCATCCTGACCATCTTTTACACACTGTTTCCTCCATATTTACCGGACCACCTTTAACAGAAATTGTTCGTTAGTAATAATTTCTGTATTTTTAGTGTGTACAGTCAAACATCAAAATCTTGTTGATTAACAAAAGCATCTCTTTTCCAGATACATCAGCTGATTATCGAGACAATATTTGGAAGGCATGTAAACGAATAAATAAATGAAAAGTGAAATTAAACACGCTAGAAATATCCGTGCTTGCAGTGACGGTTGACGAAAATTCAGTATTTATCGAGTGTGAGACTTTCTTAAATGTGATGTAAAGAGGATATGGTAAGACCACATCCTCAGTAATTCTCATTCTCCTCTCTTCTCTCTCTCTCTCTCTCTCCTCTATCTTCTCTCTCTCCCCTCTCCCTCTCCCCCCCCTCTCTCTCTCTCTCTCATCATTCTCTCTCTCTCTTCTTTAGCCTTTCCTTTTATCTGTCTCTCACAGTATTGGCAATTTTGTTACTTCTGTAGTTTATATATCTAAAGTGTTTATAATAGTTTTATAAATCTAAACTATATGAAGTGAGCCTTGATTTTCAATGTATTGCTATTTTTAGAGTTTGTTCCATCCAGGTCACAAAGCCTTCTGATAACCCTTCTCTCTCTCTTCCTCCTCTCTCTCTCTCTCCTCCCCCTTCCTCTCTCTCTCTCTCTCTCTTTCTCTTACATTATGCATTGGTACTTTGGTCACGAGATCGACGAGATTTTTGCTTTTACGTCGTCCATTTCGTTAATGGTAAAACTAACTGTGCCAGACGTCAAGGACATACAGTGCAATAGATTTCGTACAAAGGAGACAGACTGTAACACGTCCGGCCATGGGCTTCGTCAGCATCGAATTGCACTTTTCCCTATTTTCTTAGTTGCTAAATTGGAGAAAGAGGTAAAGCTTTGCATATCTTGAAAGCATCCGCGGCATAAAATCGAGGTCTGTACAATTTGCACACACATACCCAAGATGTATAAGTGTGTGCGCATATACATACGTACAAGACCGTACGCATGGACACTCATACTCACGCACATGTACACACACAAACACATACAAACACACACACAAACACACACGCAGTAATACCTTCCTCCTTCTATCCGTCATTACTTCGGCCAGTGTATATATATATATATATATTTTTATCTCGACGAATCATTACAAATGCACTGCAGTTTCTGATTTATCAAACCTATAGACAAGTAAGAAATATGTCATTTTTTCCAGATGTCCCCCCCAAAAGAAGACAATCAAATCTAACTGGCCATTTTTTTCAACTAATTTGTTTTTTATTATTATAATTATATTTTAATCTTATTGTCAGTTATCATTTTTGCTTTATATATAGAGTAGCACAGTGTTTCATTACGGGGTAGAAACCGCACGAGCCCATTTCTCATTTCTTTCATAAAGCTGCGATCACGTTTTCACAAGCATTTTTTTTTTTCTTTTTTATTTAGTGCGTTTTTGGGTGAGGTGAATGAACTATTTCGCAAAGTAAAAAGGAAATGCAGGTAGGTACATCCCCATTTTTTCTTATCTTCATTTCTTTTCTTTTTTTTATATTCGTAATGTGAAATACGCACACATGAAAACTTTTTCTTTCCGTTCCCTTTTCTGTGAAATTTCTCCCATTATGAGTTTTACATAAAATTCTCCTCTTTTCCACGCGGTGCAATGGGGTCTTCTGTAGCGCTGGGAGGTGTATATATCAGGTAAAAACGTCCAGTAGTGAGGGAATTGGTCGGAGAATCGAATAAAAGCACATTTATTAAACTACTTATGAGCAGTGATGTTGATTATATGTCAGAGTGTAACTAGAAAGACTTTACAAGCATCCTTTTGGTTTATCAGTCTAGTTTTGGTTTACGTTTTAGGCGATGTTTTGCAGTCGTTCTTTGAATAACATTCCAACTGGTTAGTAAAAATAACTACTCTGACCTCCCTATTCGACTTTTTTTTTTTATCAGCTGTTTCTG
>NW_020869673.1:865229-867729 GCF_003789085.1 Penaeus vannamei | reverse complement strand
TTCCTCCCCTCCCAATTTCTTCTCTCTTCTCACTTCTTCCTCTTTCTTCTCTTTTCCCCCTCTCCCCTTTTTCTCTTCTACCAATACCTTCTCTCCTTTCTCTTCCACCTCTCCCATTTTCCTCCATCTCCTATCTATCTATCTCTATCTATCGCCTCTCCTAATGCCCTCTCTCCCCTCTCTTTCTCCTCTCCCGATACCCAATCTCCCTCCCTTCTTTTTCTCCTTTCTTGCTCCTCTCCCGATACCCTCCCCCCCTCTCTTGTCTACGTATGAATATTTACATGTCTGTTGCATATATATGTTTATCTGTTGTTTTTTTTCTGTATACAGCTAGAGACAGCACCAGTCACTAATGTATATGTACAGTTGCGGAATTATATTTCAGTACACTTGTTGGGTCCCAATTGTGTACAACTGGCAACAAATCGATGTAAACATACCGTAAGTAGTATTATTTTTTTTTTTGTAAATGAGACTAAAACCCTAGGTAGTTTGTAACAAAGAGTGTGATTAGTCGAATATAAATGACCAATCAGTGTATTAGTGAATATTTTAAATTACAAAATAAGCCATTTGATCTTTCGTTTTCTTTAAATAAGTGATAACAAAACATATAATATTATTTATCTTTGAATTTGTAGTGGTATATTCTTTAAATGCGATATCCTGGAATAGTTTGTTTATTGAAATGGCAACACCTACAGCGGTGAGGCTGCATTTCCCTCTTTCTTCAATAGAACAAGTATCAATAATTTAGCTGCATATTTCGTGAAACACAGAAAACGCTAAATGCTTTAAACATCTCTGTATGGCAGCAAAATCAAGCAAAAAATATTGTAAAAGACCCTTGTGAATACTTCCCGTAGCTGCACCGTCTATTAACAGCTGATCGATCTATTAAAGTGATATATGTTTTTCTTTGTCAGAATCAAACACTTGTTCAGTAAATAAAAACTATGCTACATCATATTCTTCATTAGAGAATGTAAAGACACTTCATTTTGTTTGTTTGTTTGTGTGTTTGTTTGTTTGTTTTTCTGTGTGTTGCTTCTAATGAAATACGAAACGAGTTATGAAACAGTATGTATAATTCGTTTCGGTCCTTTATCTTGAGCTAAAATCTTATCATAGTTTTTGCTGCTATTATATCTTAAGTCTTGGCGTTTCTAGAGGTAGACGCATCCAAATTCGAACAGTATAGCGAGAAAATACGTTTGCTTGTTTCACTCAAGCAACTACTAGCTAGGTGGTTCCCAGGAGGGTGAATAGCAAAAATCTAAGAACCGACTCTCAATACATGTACTGGATGATATCTGAGATTTTGAAAAAAAAAAAAAAAAAAAATCGTTCTGATAAAAGGATGTTAACCTCGCTCTCTCTCTTTTGTCATTTATTCAGTTTTTTTATTTTCCTTTTTGCCAATATACGTCTGTTTACGCCATATGTGTATGTGTATAAAAAGGGCATTGTCTTTTATCAGAAAATCAAAGTTTTATATATAATATTGATATGAAATATGAATGTGAACTAATAAAGTGACGATTTTTTTTCTCTCTCGTCAGATCCAAACACGGATTCAATAAACAAAATATGCTACATTATAATCTTTTTAGAATATCAATTAGTATGGACACGCGGACGCCTCATCAATGTGTGTATGAGTTGTGTGTGAAAGAACTGTTGTTTAACACTTTATTTAGAATCTTTAGTTTTATATTTCATAATTTTGAACCCTTTCTCGCGCAAAATGCCATAGCATGTAGTTAATAATAATAATAATAATAATAATTTAATAATATATATATAATATATATATATATATATATATATATATATATATATATATATATTTCTTCTTTCTTTTCTTAGAGGATTGGGGGCTTCAGTGAATTGATTAACTGGGGATGCTTATCATTTTGGGAGATATTTTTACTATGGTTTAATTTTTAAAGAAATATGGTAGTAACTATAGTAAAGGAAGACAATTACCGGGGCTAGCCATGTTTATAATAAGAACAATGTATTAATATTCAATCCTTGTCTAATCCCAGAGACAGAGGTGACGTATTTCATGCAACGTCTCGATTTCCTCCTTAAGTCTTTCCATTCCCTCTTAGCATGATCTATCATCTGCTGGGAGGTCCTTTCATTAGTCGTTTCTCAAACACTGACAAAATTCACCCAAACACTTTTCGTCGGGTTTGAGTCACATCCCTTCCTCCGGGTGGTTTTAGTCATGGACCCACTTCTTAACTGCCCTAGATGTGTGTATAGGGCAGTTATCCTGCACAAATATGATTGTTTCTGGGAAGGGCCAAGGCATAACAGCGTACTGATGGGAGGACCATTTTTTTTCTAATAATTCGATATATTTGCCTAAGATGCATATCCCTATTTCGCTAATATCATGCCCCCCCCCCACATATCGCTGGTCACGTAGCCACTCCATCACCGTTTCATAGTTGATTCGTCTGTCGTATGTGAAAAGTAAATAATG
>NW_020869673.1:824172-834172 GCF_003789085.1 Penaeus vannamei | reverse complement strand
AGAGAGAGAGAGAGAGAGAGAGAGAGAGAGAGAGAGAGAGACCAAATTTAGATAAAAATAAAAATTACATATATTTCATTCCATTTCTTACGACTGTTATTCTTAATACATACATGGTGATATTTCAGTGCATATCAATATAAGATAACGATAGAATCATTTAACATACATATATATCTATTATTATATTTTGATACCTGAATTCATTGCAAACTTAAGAGATGTTCCTTTAATTTCTTTTGGAATGTGTTTTTGTTATGTAAGTTTCTTATATAACAGGGCAATTGATTCGAGATCTTGGGTCTACGTTTTAGTGCCTGTCGTACCCCCATGTATGTACGTGATCTTTTGACTTATAGGGGGTTAACCTCTCTTGTTTGGACACAGGCTGTTTTACCTACAGTTGTAAGGATTAAAAGCCATTTTGTTTAAAAACCTTGGGTCATTTTATGAATTAGTATGCAAGTATCACAGGGCGTCTTCTGTACGTGCCATAAAAGTTAATCCAGTATTAAAGTTTAATCCAGATTAAACAGCGACCAGGGTCAACTTTTAATACACCTCTGGACCAGGCTTTAATTTTAAGCTCATTTTGTAATCCTGCACATGCGCAGAAGGGACAAGTTAATCCCCCCAATCATGTACTGTTACGTCACGTGTCCGTCATGAACTTCACGGATGCCATCGCTTGAGTTGCCATTTAGAGTTATTTTCGGCAATAACATCGATCGTCTTAGAATGTTCATACTTGGTATTTATTATGAAAATGAAATTGTATATATTTACACAAATGATCAAATATTCTGATAAAGGAAATAACTTATGGTAACGAATATAAAAAACCAATATAATCCCACGAGGAATCTTTGAAGTTCAGAGGCTGCGCGCATGGAACTCATATTTCCAGGTTAGTGAAACAAAAATTATATGGTCAGGGTCACAGAAGTTGACGTTTTAAATCAAATGTGAACCAGTGTTTTAAAGAAGAATTATGTGCTGAGTTTTTCTTAACTACTTTACTACAAAATTAATAAGTGTGCTTTTCTATGGACCTCCTGAACAGCATCCTGAAGAAAACATGTTTCCGTCCTCCAACATGATTCAACGCAGCAAAGAACTGTCCGAGGAAACTGCGTGATGGATATTAATTGGTGAATGTCATTTTTGTACTTGAGTGTCATTGAAATAAAGATTGGTTTTATAGCTGTTAGAGCAGTTTCGTTACCCATTTTACTACTATAAATATAAGATCGTTGTCATAGAAAAAATAGAATATCTCATAAATAATCATGTTTCCTTATAAGTAAGCCTACTTGTGCCTCGTAATTATCATATGAAGATCAAACTGCATCTTGAGTGATTGACTACAACTTTTTATAACAAACACCTTTTCTCCAATCTATAAAAAATGAATATCAGTTGTCAGAAAAATTTTTTAACAATGCAGTGTCCGAATGCAAATTGCAAGGTTTATTTATCCAAGTAAATTTTATATCAGACTGCAAATCTTTAGGTAATATCTTTAATACTTTCTTCTATATCATATGCGTAGGGACATGAAGGGGGAATGTTGGATATCTTTTGGGTGATTTTGTTGCTTATTTACACTTGCTCCAAACGCTACCCTACACAACATGCAACATTATGTGTGAAGAGAACATTGCACAGAAATGTTTCAGAATACCACAGATTTTTCAGCAATAAAAAGACAACATACCTCAGCTCCCACCCTTTAGATTTGTAAAACCTATTCCCACACGCCCAGAAATACGAGACCAGGATCTTCATATCAATAGCAGAGGGCAGGACCATCACTATATCACAGACCAGAAACATCACAAGAATTGATAGAAATTTAAAGAGACAGTCCATTAACTTAAGATTCCAAACAAATCATATTTGAAACAGATAATCTTGAAGAAATTTACAGAAAATAGAGGTACGAACTTTCTTACTTTGATATGATGCTAGTCATAGTGTTCAATTTTGGGGACACTGGGAGGCATAAAGAATTGATTAATGATATGAATAAGTTTTTAATGCCTTGTCTTCAATCCTGTAGGTACGTCTGGGATGAAGGGAAGGAAAAGGTGGTCTTCAGAAGCATCTGAGAAGTTTATATAATTATTTACAGAACACTTTAAACAATTAGGAAGCAAAGCAGTGCAGATATAAAAAGGCATAAGATAATTAGCATTGGGAAAACATTAGTAAGAGTCTCAGTTTCAAGAAATACACATTAAATATAATAAATATTTTGAAACATAAGAGATGTCTAAAATAGTTTCTTAAATACGATTACCAAAAACATTGACATTACAAAAAGATAGAAAAAAAAAAGAAATCTCCCAAAAGAGCAAATTTCATGCGCGACATTTATCTTCCCTCCGACATGTTTACATGAAAACGGTGGTGATAGTGTAGCGGTTCCTGATTGGCCATCAATCGAGAACCGCACCTGACCTGTGATTGGCAGACTCCTGCCTCGGGACCGCCCAAACTGACCGGGTAAACATCGCCGGTCAGGTTCTTTGAGCCGGAATCGTCGTCGCCTGACGACGGTGCTATTAGTTCATCACTAAATAAAGAGATATATAATAAGGATAAGTCATATGCGAAGCTAAGCCTCGCCGGGCTATGGGGGAGCACGGCCTGTGCCGACTAATGTCGACTCGATCAACGTGTGTCAGCGAGTGCTGACGCGACAGAGCTTAGTCCTTACCCACCGTGGTGCCCGGCCACAGCAGTAACCTCCGGGCGACAATTGCAACTTCTCGCGCCTGGGCGGGGAGCGAACCGCCGACCCCTCGGATGAGAGGCCGACGCGTTACCACTGTACTAGCCTACAAGGTCTATATAAGTACTTATATAGACCTTGCTAGCCTGGAGGCTATAAAGAGATAAAATCCAGTTCGGTTTTATAACCCCAACAATAGAATAGTGAGTACGACAGTTTTTACTGAACATTATTGCCGCGCCGTCTGGCAGCGGAGAGTGTCGTCTTCGGTACGGACACAGTGGATTAGGATTAAACTAAATACGGTATTAAGAGTTAAGGGCGTTACAGAAGACGCCCATAGCTGCATTTGTATTGTACTTTTAGCCTACTTAGTTTATCTGTGGGATAATGTGGTCATACTTCTTACGTTACCAAGTGCTACTCTGGCAGAAAAGTTTTGTATTTTTTTCTGTACTTGTTGTACCCCATACGTTTGAGCAATAATTAATCATAATGAGAACTAGTGTTTGTATAACAGATATTCTAGCTTCAGCAGGAATTTTACTTTTGAATTGGTTTGGGAAAATTTGTGTGCCCATTACTTTTTTGTGGATGTTGTCGACATGGTTCTCAAATGTCATGAATCTGTCAATGAATACGCCTGGGTTTTCAACGGAAGTGCTCGGTCTTATGTAGCTGTCTTCAGATTTTTTAGTTGCATTCACGGGAATTTTGGCGATGTGAAGATACATTATGTTTTATCTGGATTTATCTTGAGGCCTTTTGTGTCAAAGTATCCTTTTACTTGTGAAAGTGTCTCCTGGGTCTATTTATCAGTTCATCTAAATTGTTTACAGAATCACTATGGAGAAATTGGGAATTATCGGCGTATTGGACAAGAAGGCAATTTTGGGCTACGGTTGACAGAGCATTTACGAATATTATGAACAGGATTAGACCTAATATAGATCCTTGTGGAACACCGCAGGATACTATCTCTTTTGCTGATATATTCTCGCGAATTTTGACTGAATGGGTTCTATTACTTAGATAACGTCTGAACCAATATGTATCCATTTTGTAAATTATTATGTTTACTATTGAGGATTTCGTGACTGACACTATCAAAGGCGTTGGATAAGTCGCACAGTGTAAGCAAGTTTATATGGTTGTCTATATTCTGATAAATTTTACTTGTAAACCGCAATAATGCTGTATCAGTGGACAGCTTACTTCGGAAGCCATGTTGTCTTCTGGATAGTAAGTCATGTGTCTCTAGAAATGTTGTCAATTGGTCTGCTACGATATTTTTTCGAAAACCTTTGACAGTATAGGAAGTATGGTGACAGAGCGACGATTACTAACTTCGTCTGTGTCTCCGGATTTGAAAACTGGTGTTATTATGCCATGTATCCAAAGCGATGGGAGGTCACCGATGACGAAAGCTATATTAATGATTACCGTTAAATAATACGCCATAGCAGGTAGGCTGTCTCTGATAAAGCGAAAAGCAATGCCATCCGCTCTCACAACACATTTCACGTAGGTGTTTTATTGCCAGGATTACTGTTTCGATTTTAACAGGTTGTGGTCTGAAAGTATTGACCGAAGGCCTCAACATACCTGTATTTTGTTGAGATGTGAAAGCATTTGATTTTTCATATTTTAGCGAAGAACTCATTAAACTTATTCACACTGATTTTGGGATTTAGATTAATATATTTATGTTGTTTTCTTGTTGGATACAAGCGTTTTAAAATCTTCCATGTTTTAGCAGACTATTTTTTAGAATATGTTAATCTATTTCTAAAATAATCGGTTTTAGCTTCTTGTATTAGAGATTTGACATATCTCTTCCTTTGTTTATAGTCCGCCTGGAGTGGCTTGTCGAACCTATTATTTTATAGAGCTTTATGAAAAATATTTTAATTTGTTATAGCTCTCTTGATATCGTTTATCCAAGGAGCAGGACCTCTAATATTTTTTAAACAAAGGGCGACGGCATCTATACTATCATTAATCACTTCCATGAACATATTTACCTACTTGTCTACATTATCTGTTTCTAAAAAATTAATGAGTTGATTCTCTGGCTATCATGAGTTGGCATAATCATTATGAATCATAATTGGCTAATTCACGAAAGCTTTTTATGACTGGTGGTCGCTTTGACTTCTTTTTGGTGTTAGGAAACACAGCATGAGAAAGATGTTTTATATAATATAAAAAGACTCGAAAAAATACGACGTAAAAAAAAGAACAGCATAAAATATAAAATAGTGAAAAAACAGATACATATTTTTTGTTGTTGTCAGGTCACGGAGCTCCGAGCCAACTGTCTGAGGAGCTCAAAGCCAACGTGGGTGACAACACGATATGTACGGCTTAACACATATATGGGAGAAGGAAGGGAAGAGGAAAAAGTAGCCCATAACGTGTATTTACGTGGTTTCGGAGACCTCGTCGGATTTCGGAATCGCGTATGGTAACTGTTTGCGAGCTTAAAGGGCGCAAACGACCACCCGACACCAGCTACAAAAGGCGATTTATAGCAGTATATTATTCTGCCCACCAGGACCTTTCTGGTCCTGGTGGGTAGAATAATATTCTGCTATTACGGCTCCAATATGAATTATTAAAATTTAGACATTAGTTAGCCCAGCCATCCCACTCTGTCAGGGCGGTGGTGTGGTAAGCGTCTTACCGTATAGAAGTTGTAAGGTCTGCCAGAGAGAGAGAGAGAGAGAGAGAGAGAGAGAGAGAGAGAGAGAGAGAGAGAGAGAGAGAGAGAGAGAGAGAGAGAGAGAGAGAGAGAGAGAGAAGTTTTGGTTATTTAGTTAGGAGTGCAACAGATGGCGTGACTTGCGTGGGTTTCACTGTGGCTGTAACGCTTATAGCAGACTCGATGAATGAAATGCGAAATTTTATTTCCACTTGTTCAAACATGAGAGCGGTGTTTATTATCAGATTAATCTCCCATTGATTCTATGCTGATAAAAACTACAATAAAAAAAAAAAAAATAAAAATTAACAACAAGGTTTTCACACAGAAACAGAGACTTTATTTCTAATTTACAATGGGTATTCATTACAATAAACACAATATCATAATCATATATACAGGTGCATATAACATTTTCATAAAATTAATGCAAAATATGTTTGATTAAAAGATATTACACACTTTGCTCAATCATAAAATGATATATAAACAGATATAAAAGTCGTTTCCACATTCTTTGTAGGTTGCAATATTTGATGTACAGTTTTTTTTTTCATAATTCAAGTATTAGCAATCACATGTTCATATAAACAATCAAATATTAGTTCAATTCTGTAAAATAGGTTTGATTTAAGTTAAGTTTTGATATTAGATTTGTTCCTTCTACGCCGAAAAAATGGTCATCTTTAAAGACGTAATAAAATGGGAAAAACACTCACATATAAACTATATCACAACATAGTAATAAAATGCATATTCAACACACAATTATATAGAATATAATATCATATTCACATCTTACTTTATTTATTTTTTATCAAAAGTAAATATTGGAGTAAAAATAATATTTAGAATTGCATTTTACATACAGTCTGTTAAACAAAAGTTGGATTTGGTAATGTAATAGGTATTTCTTTAGTTTGTCTTTAAAGGTAATGTGCTGCAGTATTCTTTATGTGTGCTGGAATCTGATTCGATATCTGCGGGCCTCTCATAGTTATCCTTTTTGTGCCTGATACTGTATTTGTTCTTCGTACATATAAATTATGTCTTTGTCTCTTAACTGTGCCTGTCATATCATTTAGGGTATAACGGTTGAGCAACAGCTGAGGAAAGCGCTGGTGCAAGCTTCTGAAGACTAAACTATATATGTCATACATGTGCTTATTTATATTTTATCATTCCAATTGATTTAAAGTAGGGGTTACAGGGTCATATTTACGTACGCCTCCCATGGCAACTCTAGCAGGGAAATTCTGCAACCTATGGATTCTTTCAGTCTATTCTTTTGCTTTGACTCCCCAAATTCTCGGACAATAGTTGAGAAGACTGAGAGCTAATGATTGTACAAACATTTTCTGTGTTGAGGTATCCTACTTAGGTCATTTACATGAGAATTTGAATACATATACTGATCAAAATAGACTCCTAATGTTTTTACCACTGCCTTAGGTAGTATACGATTGCTGTTGAAATTTATAGAAATATCTGATGGTTGTGAGACTGCGAGTCGAAAGCCAATAAAAATACATTGTGTTTGGCTCTCATTCAGAAGTAAACAATTCCTCTGGAAATATAACTTAGCACCTGATAAGGAACTCTCTGCTCTCTCATTCAATTCTGTAATATTGTCAGTATCTCCAGGCGGCGGTATTTGGGTATCGTCAGCGTATTGAACAACGAAGCAATCTGGGATATGTTCTGACAGGTCATTTACATATATAGAAAAAAATGGGACCTAACACGGAACCCTGGGGGACACCGTAGCAGGCATTTCTCTGGGTAGAAAGCACATTCTCGATTCTCACAGTTTGCGATCTATTACTTATATAATCATGGAACCAAAGAGGATTTATGTTTGATTCTTGACATTTTTCTGCCAGCATATTATGGTTTACACTATTAAAAGCCTTTGATGAGTCTAATACACTGAGGAGAGACAACTTATTATCTATATTATAATTTATTTTGTCTGAAATCTTAAGCGCTGTATATGTACAAAGCTGCTTATGAATTCCATGCCGAGTGTCAGAAAAACGTTTTCGTGACTCCAAGAATAATAACAGCTATTTAGCAATAATTCTTTTATTATTTTGGAAAAGATTAATAAGACAGAGATAGCATTATAGTTGCTTGCATCATCTTTTTCATTGTGTAAATTAATTACATGGGAGATTTTCCATGAGTTAGGGAACATACTAGTAGCAATTGAGTTGTTTACAGTGATTGCGCTTCAAAATATAATAACTGGCAACGAATATTTTATAAAGTGATAGGGAATACCGTCTAAGCCATAGGTGTTACTTTCTTTTAAGGATTTTATTGTTGAAATAGCAGTATTGGAATCCACTAGATTAATTTTTAAAAACGTTTTTGGAATCTTCGTTATGGTTTTTAGTCGTAGAACCGATACTCTCATGCAAGGGAAGATTTTCCCGTGACTTTTCAATGGCCTGCCTTCCAACATCTGCAAAATAATCATGGAAGGGTAGAGAGAGAGAGAGAGAGAGAGAGAGAGAGAGAGAGAGAGAGAGAGAGAGAGAGAGAGAGAGAGAGAGAGAGAGAGAGAGAGAGAGAGAAAGGAGGGGGCGGAGATGAAGAGAGAGAGAGAGAGGGGGGCGGAGAGCGAGAGGGGGGGGGGGGAAAGCGAGAGAGAGTGGGGGGGGGGCGGAAAGCGAGAGAAAAGGGGCGTAACGAAGGAGAAAGAGAGAGAGAGAGGAGGGGCAGAAGGAAGGAGAAAAGAGAGAGAGGGAGGGGCTGAGGGAAGGAGAAGAGAGAGTGAGGAGGGGGCGTTACGAAGGAGAAAGAGGGAGAGAGGGGAGGGGGCGGAGGGAAGGAGAGAGAGAGAGAGAGGAGGGGCGTTACGAAGGAGAAAGAGAGAGAAAGAGAGAGAGAAGAGAGAGAGAGAGAGAGAGAGAGAGAGAGAGAGAGAGAGAGAGAGAGAGAGAGAGAGAGAGAGAGAGAGAGAGAGAGAGAGAGAGAGAGAGAGAGAGAGAGAGAGAGAGAGAGAGAGAGAGGAGAAAGAGAGAGAGAGAGAGAAAAGAACAATCCATTATTATTTTGGGTCCGCGGTGGTGACAAGAGAAATATTGCACCATGCAGCGGAAAAATCCTGGCTTTTCAGTTGTTATTGGGAAACAATCTCTAAAGAAAAGAGATATTTCGAAGATCCAAACACAAGAATTACATTCACTTCCACGCACATATAGCTACCTTCTATATAAATATTTTGCTATTATTATATTTTATTTTGAGTTATTTTTATTTTCTTTTTATGCGAAAAGGGTCGTGTATTAGTTTTAATATTAAAGAAATAAAGAAAATAGGTCTGGAATAACGACGATTCGAAACAGTGGAGAGTGATAGATTGAAATTAAATATAGGCAAAACGGGGAGAAAGATTTTAAAATGTGGTTAATACGTCTCATGAAATGGAGGTATAGGAATTAATTATTCAATATATATATATATTATATATTATATATATATATATATATTATATATATATATATATATATATATATATATCTTTGGATTAGTCTTGGTTCGTGAGTGAATCCCAAATATTTTAGTATTAAAAAAAAAGAATGTCAGTTCTGCAGGGCTAATTGAACTCTGCGCCCTCATGGAATTCGACAAAAGAAAGTATTTTGAGGTAAATAAGAATTATGATGAAAGTAAACATGAATTAAAACGCCAGTATCTAAATATATTTTTTTCTTACATTAGGTATTCTATTAAACTATTCATTTCGTCGCACAATAACAGTATAATACTCAACTCCTTTGAAAGTGACAGAAGTGAACCAAACCTTGAAAGCAAGTATTATAAGAAGTAAACAAACCTCATTTTACTAGCCTCAAAACCCATACTAAGAACCACTCATCTAGACCGAAAAACAGTTCACAAGAGGACTAGACTGAACACAAACGTGGGATCGTGTACAAAGCGGTCGTCAGTGGAATGCAGAAGCGCCTGACTTCGGGTTTAAAAACATAGTGAACGGTTGTCTTCCAGTAAAACCTTGGCTGGGCGTGCGTGGTTAAGGTACAGTGGCTCTTAAATATCGTGCAAAGGTGTGCAATTGCTTTAGTGGACCAGGTAATAGATCGGGTGATAAAAGGATAATAGATGGTGATTTATGACCAAAATTATTGTAATTCTTGAAGGAAACGGTTCTATCTTTGTCAAAGGAAACGAACAAATTTGAGTATGCGAAAGCCATTATTTTAGCAGATGCACACGTACACACAAATACACCATCACATACACGATCACATACACGTGTCCCTGTCCAACATGCAGTGATACATTAAAATACACAAACAAAATCTCTCTCTCTCTCTCTCTCCTCTCTCTCTCTCTCTCTCTCTCTCTCTCTCTCTCTCTCTCTCTCTCTCTCTCTCTCCTCTCTCTCTCTCTCTCTCTCTCTCTCTCTCTCTCTCTCTCTCTCTCTCTCTCTCTCTCTCTCTCTCTCTCTCTCTCTCTCTCTCTCTCTCTCTCTCCCTCTCTCCCTCTCTCCCTCACACACACACACACACACACGTACACACACAGCC
>NW_020869673.1:809172-819172 GCF_003789085.1 Penaeus vannamei | reverse complement strand
TGGCGAGTTTCCTGGAAGCCAATAACCTATTATCTAAAACACATGGCTTTAAAAACAGGTCATTCTCTGAAACAGCGACACTACAGATTACTGATGAAAGTTATAAAAGACAAAAATCAGGTAAATTTGCTCATATTTTGCGACCTTTCTAAAACCTTTGACATTATCAACCATGAGATTCTCCTTAAAATAAATCATAGAATTGATACCTTATAGTTCAACAGTTATTTGGGTATAATGACCTAATCGATAAAAATTAATGGAAGTATATAATCAAAACAAGAAGTATGTTTTGGAGTTCTAGAATTATCTAACAGGCCAAATACTATTTACAATTTTCATAAATTATTTATCAACTACAGCCCATAACTGCCTTTTAGTGTTGTATGCTGGTGATTCAGTTTCTCTATAGTGAGTCCGTAAACATGTTTGATACATTAATAAGAAACACTCAACATAGGCTTACACAAGCAATAACATATTTTGACACCAATAGTCCTAAAGTAAATCCACATAAAACTCAATGTATAGTCACAGGTAGCTGTCAGAAAATAGCTGAACTTAACAAGGACACAACCACAGATTTAGAAGGCTGTTCTATCAAAGCGAACACTTCAGTGAAAATTTAGGAGTACACTTTGACAGATATAAGAAACACACGCTGACAACATACACAGGAAAGTAATAGGCGCATTTATATAACCTAGTCAGATAATAAATCAAATCACTACTGAAACTAGGATCACGGTTGCTCAAATTCTAGATCTAAGAAAAATCAATTGTTCAAACAAAATCTAGATGGAAACTACAAAAATCATAAACATTTGCTGCAAGAGTTGTATGTTTTTATTAGTAAACTTAACATCAGTTAAAATGTTGCGTTTGGAACTGCTCGTCCTGCTCGTCCAGACCAGTTGGACGAGATGTTTTGACCGTTCGGAACCTCCACTTTCTCGTCCCGGACAAGTTGTCTATCTCGTCCAGCTGGTCCTTCTACGAAGGCAGGCGAGCCGGACGGGATGACGTCACAATAGATTTTGTATGTAAACATTGGCAGTTGCAGGTAACCACAAGATATAGGTGGGTAATTTTATAACCCTTTATTGGTGTTATTAAAGGATATTGTTGTGTTTGTCAGTTGCAGGTAAGTTAAATATGCATCAAAGGAGTTACAAAACCTATGCAGCATGTAAAATAAAGACAACGGTATGGTAAAAAAAGTGAACGTTTACATTCGAGCCGGTTGCATTCTGGACAGAGAGGGTCTTGGAGGTTCCGAACGCGGCCCACTTGTCCTGCTGGCCTTGGACAAGTTATCTCGACGTGCAAGACGAACAGTTCAGACGCAGCATAATACATATGTCTTGATTCATGCATGTGTGTGTGTGTCGTTTTGCGCAAAGAGTGACGTCACAAGACTTAAGGCTTGCGGGATGTTGTAGTGAATGGAGCCCTTGCTTGCTAGTGCCGGAGTGACCCTGAAGGAGGCAACTACCGCACTACTGTATTTCACAATGGGCTTTTCGTGTCGGAGCGGCCGAGCGGTAAGAACCCTCCGAAGGCACGGTGGGCCTGGGATGAATATGGCCAAAAAATCAAGTAAAAGTGAAAATTGAAAACTAAAAGAAACAGTAAAAACCAAACCATAAAAGAAATGAAAGTTAAAATGTTAAAAAGAAATAAAACGCTTAAAACCGAAAGCCATCTCCAAGGGTTCTTAAACAGTGGGCTTCCCCGTTTTCTTTCATTACTTGTTTTCTGTGTACTTGCGACACTTAATGAAATAGAATAAAATAAATGAAAAAAAGGAGCCTGGGCACAGCTTAAAAAAATAAAAAGGCACATAAAAAGAACGGCTTTATATTTACTGAATAAACACAACACTTATCTGTACAATATAGTATATCCAGGTGTTCCACAGCGAGCCAAATCAATAGTTGCCACATTAATATAATAGTAATTAGAAGTGCTTTCGTCTCCCTGATTAATATGTCAGGACTATGCCCCGTTGCAGTCTTCCGTTCCGGATCTTTGGGAGCATTACCTGCGCATGTTAACAGTAGCGTATGCCAGGGAGATGTCAAGCCCAATGTGTGTGGCTTTCGTCTGACCCCTGCTCATCGGGTCAGGCAGTGGAGGGTGGTAAAAAAAAAAAAAAAGTAAGCATGGGCTGAGAAGCTCTTGACAACCATCATGTCGTTTCTACTTCAACTCATTATGCATAATTAAAAATGTAAAAAAAAATGTGTAAAAGAGACTGAAGGTAAAAATACATAAATAAAACCCTTTTCACAGTAAAAGCTGAGCAGATAAAATAATAAAAGGGATTTAAAAAACGTTAAAAGGAGGTCTTTATCTCGCCTTGATTATTCATACCTGGCGGGAAGGGTAGAACAAGGCAGTTACCCTGAGGTGACCCGCGAATAGCTGGGGACGTTTTTAAAGGCAAAAGGAATAGTTTCTTTATTCATACAACATAATGAATCATGTAGAAAAACAGTTCACTACATCGTCGCATCCGGTGCGTGCTGGGCGGAAGATACGTGTCGGCTAGTATAACTGTAGAGAGTATAACTGTATAGAGTATGTGTAAAGGTATATAATATAATATATGTGTAGCAACAGTAGAAGGGAAAAAAGGGGCGAGTGTTTAAGCACATGTGACGAGGGGAGGCCTGTGAAGACTTAGCTTGGAGTGCCTGGATCTCTGAGGTGCTGTGGAAGGGGCGTGTGGAAGGGTGTGTAATATACATATGGGTAACGTAGGCATTACAATGCATGTGTGTGCGTGTCACTTTGTACAAACATGCATGTGTGTGCGTGTGTTTGTCGCTTTGCACAAACATGTATGTGTGCGTGTGTGTGTGGTGCGTGTGTGTGTCGCTTTGCACAAACATGTATGTGTGCGTGTGTTTGTCGCTTTGCACAAACATGTATGTGTGCGTGTGTGTGTCGCTTTGCACAAACATGTATGTGTGCGTGTGTGTGTCGCTTTGCACAAACATACACCCGGTGCAAACCATGCCAAAGGTAACAAATAAGACACATGCCTCACTCCCTCCTCACCTTCCCACTCGCATCCATATCCAAGTCCTGTTATAACACCGCCGTTCCCACACATATCCATTGCTCAGACACCGCCAACATAAAGAGCAATATGCAGGCCGGTGATTCAGTGCGTATGCTCCTATGTTGGAATTGCAGATACGGACAGGGGAGTGTTTACATATCAAGGAGAAAGAGAGAGAGAGAGAGAAAGAGAAATAGAAAGGCAGACAGAAAGTGTGAGGGGGATAAAGAGCGAGAGAGAGAGAGAGGCAGATAGAAAGTGTGTGAGAGAGAGAGAGAGAGAGGCAGACAGAAAGTGTAAGGGAGAAAGAGAGCGACTGAGAGAGAGAGAGAGTGTGTGTGTATGTGTGTTAGTATGTGTGAGAGCGAGAGAGAGAGAGGAAGACAGAAAGTGTAAGGGGGAGAGAGAGAGAAAGAGAGAGGGAGGGAGAGAGAGAGCCAATACACTCACGTCCAAAGGGATATCTTATAAGTAATTAATAATGAATTAATAATGTTCACTTCCGTTTCAGATGGAATTGTATCAATTGCTGGCCGCACTCTTTCGTATGTACTATATTTACCATATAATGTAACGGTGAATTAAGTCATGTTTCGGTTTTTAGATAAAAGGTTAGTTAATTATATGCAATTTGTCCGAAAAGAAAAAAATAATATCAACCACATAAATTACTTTCTCTTTTTCTGAGTTGAATCATGATAACAACCATTAAACCGGAATAAAGGAGCGGGAAGGCCAAGAAAAGAGTGTGAAAGAAGATAACGTCAAGGCATTGATGGAAGTGAGATATTAAGAACAGGGAGCCTATTGCAATTTTTCTTCTCTCTCTCTCTCTCTCTCTCTCTCTCTCTCTCTCTCTCTCTCTCTCTCTCTCTCTCTCTCTTCTCTCTTCTCTCTCTTCTCTCTCTCTTTTTCTTTTTTCTTGTCAATATTCTGAGAAAGGAGTGTGAGAGATGATAACCTTAAGAAATTGATGGAAGTAAGATATTAAGAGTAGAGAGCCTATTGCAATTTTTCTTCTTTTCTCTCTTTCTCTCTCTCTGTCTGTCTCTCTCTCTCTCTCTCTCTCTCTCTCTCTCTCTCTCTCTCTCTCTCTCTCTCTCTCTCTCTCTCTCTCTCTCTCTCTCTCTCTCTCTCTCTTTCAATATTCTCACTCTGTCTTTCACCCTCGATCGCGCGGACTTGCCACTCGGAATATTGATCGGAAGTCCCACGCTGGCATTAGAAAGTTACAATGTGCGTGTCGTCGCTCACTTTTTTTCGACGAACGGAAAAGTAGCGCGGGTAGTTGACCATCGTATACGTTAGAGGCGCGTGATGGTGGAGGAGCAGTTGCAGCTTTCGTTGTTTATCGTGTTCATTATTTGTTCGTTGTTCATTTAACCATTGTTGATTGTGTGTTCTTCATCCTATTCATCGTTCGTCCTGGTTTATCTGTTCATTGTTCAGTCTTGGGTTTATCATCTGTTCATTTTTCTCATTCTTTGTTCATTTGTTTTTTTCTCATTCTTTGTTTAACATTTCCTTTCGCAAAACGTTCTGATCTGATAATTCTCTCGAATGTTTTGTAAGATTTTTTCCTTCTTTTACAACGGTCATGCTAGGAAGTTAATAATAATAATAATAATGGCTCAATAAGGGAAATTTCTTCCGCATACTCACGACCTACGCGTCATTTTGCTCGGTTGGGCAGGTAGTCAACCGTAGTGTTAGTAGCTAGTCAACCGAACATGGTATGGTATACATTATTACCTCTGTCAAGGTTTTATATAAATGGGAGCGTTGGTTAGTCTGTCGGTTAGTTAGTGTGCAGGATAACTCAAAAAGTTGTGACCAGATATTTATGATTTTTATTTTTTTTTTCATTTATTATTTATTATTTTTTTTTTGTTTACAAGAGGTGTGTCTTATCCCAACTCAGATGCTATTAGAATTTGGAGGTGATCCGGATTCAAGATTTTTTTAAAGGATTCAGTTTATATTGCAAGGGAGGGAGACAGACGTCACCCTTGTAATTGAAAAAGAGGTGATTTTAAAGTAATTCTTCAGTTTTGAATATTTTTATTGCATCAGTGACCCTATTGCCTTGGCGGAGGTATGCGCTTCCTGAGTGCTTCTAGTAATGCATATACTATCCCTTTGCTGTTAGATTTTAGTAGGTTAATAACCTTATTGTGGTCATTAGTGCTTTACATATAACTTTACTTTTAACTGTTTTTTATTAAGGTATTGGTACGTTTCTCCTTTCTGTTCGAGCTGCTTGTTCTATCGTCTTCTTACTCCGCTCCTGTTCACCATCATTTCCAGCGTCTCTTAGGCTTCCCGTGTTCCTTGATGCGGAACATAATCTGGACATATCTGAGGGATTTCCTCCCCTTTGAAGAATGCTTTCGGAAGACAAGAAGGAGGAGGGTTGCTTCGGCATCGGCATCGAGGTAAACATCCCCCTTGATCAGGAGGCAAGAAAAAATATCTTCTCCTGAGAGACCTGAGCGCTGCCTTCCACCCTTCCTTCATCACCAAAGGATCCTTTAAGCCTCGCGTCTTCAACGGTAAATCGCCATCAGGGAAGCTCTAAGCTCACCTTCTCGTTTTTTTTTTTTTTTTTTGTTTCTTTTGTTTTTGTTTTGTTTTTGTGTTGCTTCTTTTTCTCCTTTGATTCATGTGGGAAATTTGTCTCGTTCTTCGCCGTCACCTTCGGCTGCGATCGATGGCTTCGAAGGCCTAGAAGACAGGAGGCAAAGTTTGTCTTGTTGATCTTTGTCACTTCTCTCTCTCTCTCTCTCTCTCTCTCTCTCTCTCTCTCTCTCTCTCTCTCTCTCTCTCTCTCTCTCTCTTCTCTCTCTCTCTATCTATCTCTATCTCTATCTATCTATCTCTATCTCTCACTCTGCTCTTTGACTCTGCGCTGTGTATGTGTGTGTGTGTCTGTCTGATTCTATGCATGTCTCTGATTCTCACTTTGTTTATCTCTTTCTCTCGCTTTTTCTCATTCTCACTCCCTCCCTCTATCTATCCGTCTATCTGACTCCTTCCCTACCATTCTCCTTCCCTATATATACATACAACTCAAATAAACACACACATGAAGAAATGAATATGTGTGTAGATCCGTACAGATCAGTTTGTATTGCCACAGCATGTAACATTTGCACCACAGCCCAGAGAACCAAGAAAGGGCGTTTTACGTATTTTTTTTCTATGGGAACTGAACCTTAAGCCGACTGTAGGAGGGAACGGACATTCGTGTGCAAAAATGTACGAATGAATATGAATAATTACACAAAGCAAAAAAATCAGACTGATCTTTCGATGCTAAAACTTTATAGATTTTAGATGTACTGTCATTTACAATGATTAGTTCTTAAAGTAATTTGTTTTACAGTATTACATAATCTCATCCACGCCTTTTCCGCAGTAGGGAAACTTAATTAGATGCTAATGAATCCATCGTCATTAACGAAGAAAATGTTGCCTAATAATCTCCGAGGAAATTAAACAACACCTGTTATCGACTGCTGTTAATTAAGCTCATAAATCAGGCTGAACCTTCCTTCTCACCTGGAGTGTGTGTGTGTGCGCGAGCTTCGGGCCGTGTGCACGTGTGTATTACTCTAGACACCTACATACACACACGACATCCACGTGTATACGAGGTGGTTGAGTGCGTCACAGTACCTCGTGACGCGGCATTCGACTGTCGGAAGGGCGTCCGGTCAGAGCGGCACCTCATCAGAAGGAGAGGCACTTTACCTGTGGCACAAGGAATTAAATGCAGTGAGGAAGAAATACGGAGAGTAGGAAAGGGGAAGAGAAGGGAGGTTGGAGAGAGAGAGAGAGAGAGGAGAGAGAGAGAGCGAGAGAAAGAGAGAGAGAGAGACGAGAGAGAGAGAGAGAGAGAGAGAAGAAGAGAAGAGAGAGAGAGAGAGAGAGGGAGAGAGAGAGAGGGAGGAATTAAAGAGAGAGAGAGAGGGGGCGAGAAGAGGAGGGAGAGAGAGAGAGGGAGAGAGAGGAGATGAGAGAGAGAGAGAGAGGAGAGAGAGAGAGAGAGAGAAAGAGAGAGAGGGAGAGAAGGAGAGGAGAGAGAAGAGGGGAGAGAGAGGAGAGAAGAAGAGAAGAGAGAGGAGAGAGAGAGAGAGAGAAGAGAGAGGAGAGAGAGAGAAGGGAGAAAGGAGAGAGAAGAGAGAGAGAGAGAGAGAGAGAGAGAGAGAGAGAGAGAGAGAGAGAGAGAGAAAGAGAGAGAGAGAGAGAGAGAGAGAGAGAGAGAGAGGGCGAAGAGAGAGAGAGAGAGAGAGAGAGAGAGAGAGAGAGAGAGAAGAGAGAGAGAAGAGAGAAGAAGAGAGAGAGAGAGAGAGAGAGCAACAGAGAAAATGGGAGAGAGAAAAAGGGCAACAGAGAAAATGAGAGAGAGAAAGAGCGACAGAGAAAATGAGGGAGAGAGAGAGATAGAGAGAAAGAGCAACAGATATAATGAGAGAGAGAGAGAGAGAGAGAGAGAGAGAGAGAGAGAGAGAGCAACAGAGATGAGAGAGAGAGAAAAAAGAGCAACAGAGAAAATGAGAAGAGAGAAAGAGAAAGAGCGACAGAGAAAATGAGGGAAAGGGAGAGATAGAGAGAAAGAGCAACAGATATAATGAGAGAGAGAGAGAGAGAGGAAGTAGTAGAGAGAGTAAGAGAGAAAGAAAGAAATTGCTAATGATATGACCATCTAATTTCAAAGCTCTTCCACCAATGTACCTTAATGTACCTGCTTATGTTTCTGTTCCATCATTATGACGGTCCCCATTGAAGTTAAAATAAGAACCATTGTAACTAATGGAATAAAAGGCATTGAATATGAATATGAATTCTTACCCCAGATTCAGGTTCTTACTAATCATATACATGTCAATTGAGTACTTTACTCATCTGTTCTTCTTCGATAAACCCTTTTATATCCGAAAATACAGAAACATCCTCATTAGCTTCATTCAGGCCTAGTTTACATCCACACCGTTTATTATTGTCAGTCACTCGCTATTTCCACGACTGTAATGATTTGATCTACTTTGAAAGGTACTGAGGCAGGGGACAGGACTGGTGTTGCGGCAAATACGGTGGTACTGGAATATTGATGGTCCTCTTTGCAAGGCTAAAATTGGTCTGCCGGTATTTGAAGAATTATCGGCCATTTATTGCATACGTCATATATTTATCATTAATCTCTTTGTAAAATGCTCTTTGGCATAAACGTATACATACATTAATATTTGTACATTGTGTGTTTGTTTATTTGTGTTGTTTTTATTTGTGTTTTTATGTTTGTGTTTGTGTACGTCTGTGCACGTGTAAGGTTGTTTTATACATGTGTTTGTTCCGTTAGAATGAAAAGAACACAGGTCGCGTGAAAATGAAAATGGAGTATTATTCTCAACACAAAGCAGAGTCTCAAATGAACAAAAAAATTCTAATTTAGAAGATTAAAAGATATCACACTTGGTGTCAGCAAGCTAAGAGCCAGGACTGTACCCTGTTTCGCTGGCACTCAAGAAAAAAATCAGGAGAAAACGTGTGCACATAAGATGTTAATATTATCGGTATAGTATTACTTCCGCCAAACGTAAGATATTAAACAATCGGCTTCGCTGATCTATTTCTTGGTTTATGATTTTGCTGCCATGACTAGTTTCCTCAACATCATCTGATATGTTGCAGACAAATTTAGACGACAACTCTTGAAGTGTGGGTTGCCGCCTGTGCCACGTTGAATAGATTAGGGCCCGTTGGTTGTATATCGCTGGTGACCTTACCGGCAGATGAGTAGACTTTGTGGTCGGGTTGTAGCCTTCCTTAAGAGAGAGCCAACTCCTCAAAGGATATCCAACTTGCCAAAGGGTGTTCACATTGCCAAAGGATATCCATCTTGCCCAAGGATATCTAACTTAAATAGGATATCTAACTTAAAATAGGATATCTAACTTAAAATAGGATATCTAACTTGTCAAAGGATGTCCAAATTGCTAAAGGATATTCAACTTGCCCAAGGGTGTTCACATTGCCAAAGGATATCCATCTTGCCCAATGACATCTAACTTAAAATAGGATATCTATAGGATGTCAAAGGATGTCCAACTTGCTAAAGGATATTTAACTTGCCAAGGGACACCAGCCTTACCATAGGATGCCCAACTTACCATAGGATATCTAACTTACCATAGGATATCTAACTTACCATAGGATATCTAACTTACCATAGGATATCCAACTTGCAAAAAGATATCCAACTTACACAAGTGTATCTAATTTTCTCCTCGTATTTGCAGATTTTGAAGCGTAGATTAAGGAGGTCTAAAGTACAGTGATAAATGCAGATGAAAACTAAATTATCTGAGTCCTTTCCCAGTGCTAATATCAGATTCCATTGGCAATCATTTCATAGCTAATTCATTGACTTCACTGATATCGTAATTATATGCCGTATTCAAATTCACTCGGGATCGCAGTAACATTATATTTACACTGGAAATACCACATCATTATGGCGAATATGATTAGCAGCATCCGTCAAGAGATATCCACCCGCTTGCCTCTGTGAAGGTAAAATCAATACAGTTGACGTATATTTTGAGTAGGTTTATGAATTGTTTTAATCGCGACTAACATCACTGGAAATAAAGTCATTTCTAAAAGGCGCAATTTACGCTCGGAAAATGTACCCGCCTGTTCAGGACCTTTTCTATAGTGAAGAGAGGTATGTGCTAACACGTAATAGGTTGTGCAGCTTAAATAGAATGTGTTAAATGCATATAAGCTTTTCTCTCATGCTATCTATCTTTCTTTCTGGCTTTCTATATCTAATTATATCTGATATCTAACTGATGGAAATATTAATTGAATGTCAATATTTGATTTGTAGCCCGCGCGGCAATGTGAACGCGCACTGATATCTAT
>NW_020869673.1:792085-804092 GCF_003789085.1 Penaeus vannamei | reverse complement strand
TGCCATGAAGCATGGTCCTATCTCCCCCCCCCCCCCCCAGAATGGCTTTATCGGTGAACCTCGAGGTGACGCCGGAGGACCCCGAGAACCACCGCCTCTTCGTCTTGGTCTCAGCGCCGAAGATCCCGACCTTGAAAGACCACATCTTCTTCTCGATGTTGGAAGATATTCCCAAACATGATGGTGAGTTTTGGGGATTTGTTTTTATTATTATCAATTTTTAAATTCATTTTTTATTTTTATTTTTTATTTTTTTATTTTTTCTTTGGGGGGATGTGTGTTTTTTCTTTTCTTTTATTTTTTTTCTTATTGCTTTTATTACTTCTCTCTCTTCTCTCTCTCTCTCTCTCTCCTCTCTCTCTCTCTCCTCTCTCTCTCTCTCCTCTCTCTCTCTCTCTCTCTCTCTCTCTCTCTCTACCTTCCAACTCTCCTCCTCCCCCTTCTCTCCTTCCTTCTTTTTCTCTCTCCCCTCCCTCCTTTCTTCCTTTATCTCCCTACTTCCCTTTTCTCCTCTTTCCCTCTCCCTCCCTCTTTCTCCCACCCATCCAAATATTACTGAATAAATAAATGAATAAATAATAAAATTATATAGAAAAGCAGTAACACGCTATGCTCTCTCTCTCTCTTACCCATCCACCCATCCACCGCCCACTGGCCTCGCCCGACGCCCACCCATCCATCCACCCTCCACCTACATCCCACGGCCACCCAGTCCAATCCACGCCCACCCATCCAATCTCCACCACCAACCACATGCCACCCCTCCACACCCATCCACATCAAACCTATCCGTACCCCACCCACTCCAACCCACCTTCTACCCACATCCTTACCCACCCTCCATCTCTACCCACCCTCTACCCACTCCAACCCACCCTCTACCCACATCCTCCAACCCCACCTTCCATCTCTACCCACCCACACCCTACTCACCCTCTACCCACCTATCCACCCACACCCCTTCCCTCCACACCCACCCACCCTCCATCTCTACCCATCCACCCACCTACCCACACACCACACCCTACCCACACCCCATCCACCCACACCCCTACCTACCCACATCCCTACCCACCCACCCTACCCACCCACCTATTCACCCATCCCACCACTATCCACCCACCCCCCACCCACCCACACCACCACCCACCCACACCCCTACCCACCCTCTACCCACCTATCCACCCACACCCCTTCCCTCCCACCACACCACCCCTACCCACCCACCCACACCCTACCCCACCTCTACCCACCTATCCACCCACCCACACCACCCACATCCTTACCCACCCACACCCCTACCCACTCACCCACATCCTTACCCACCCACACCCCTACCCACCCACCCACACCACCCACACCCCTACCCACACCACCCACCCACGCCCACAGACACCACGACTGGTTCTTCACGAGCAAGGACATCAACGAGACCGGCCAGTACTACGTCGGTATAGGGGAGTTCCGACCCGACTTCAATGTGACCCTTATGCAGGATCCTTGGGGCAATAACGTGACAAATGCCGCCTTGCAGAATATCAGCATCGACTACTACCTTAGGGTCTTCACGTCCGGGTGTTATTACTTCAATAAGACCCTTAATGACTGGGTGGATGATGGGTTGAGGTGAGTTGGTGATTTTATTTCTCTCTTTTTTTTTTTTTTTTTTTTTGAGGGGTGGTGGGAGGTTGGGGGGTTGGGAGGCGGGTTAGATGGGTTGAGGAGGGGTTAATGGGGTTGGGGAGCATAAGTCGTTTTTTTTTCATTTTATTTTTTTTTTTTTATTTTTTTTTTTTTGAGGGGGGTTGTGGGAGGTAGCGGGGTTGGGAGGGTTTGATGGGGTTGAGGGTTAAGATGTTAAAGGGGGTTGGGGAAGCAAGAGTTTTATTTTTTATTTTATTTATTATTTATTTTTTATTTATTATTATTTTATTTTTTTTTGAGGGGGGTTTGGGAGGGGGTTTAAATGGGATTGAGGGAGGGCTAAAGGGGGGTTGGGTAGCATGTGGTAGGGAGGGGGGTATGTTTTGTAGCTGGTGAAATAGTGATGTATATATATGGGTGTATATGTTATACACACTTATACCACACCGTACACAATTATGCACATACGCATACTCTCACACAGACAAATAAGCAAATACAAACACACAAACACATACACAAACAAACACCTAAGCACAAAAACAAACGCACACACTACACACAACCAAAAACACCCCGGTGCCTCTTTAAGAGAAAAAATATAAAACAAAATAAAAACACCACCAATGTATAAACCAAATATTAAAACAGCTCAAACACGCACACGCACAACCCAACAAACACTAAAAAATAACCTTTTTCAGATCCCCCAATAAAGAAAAAAAACAGACCCCTCTCAGAACTCGCCCCCTCCCAAAAAAGAGAGAGAGAGAGGAGAGGAGGAGAGAGACGAGAGAGAGAGAGATGAGAGAGAGAGAGAGGAGAGGAAGAGAGAGAGAGAGAGAGAGAGAAGGAAAATATATATATTATATATATATATATATATATATATATATATATATATATATAATAAATAATTTACTAAAAACTCCACCTCATCATTATTTGGCCCAAAAATAAAATGAAAAAAATAAAACAAACAAAACAAAAAAAACACCAAAATCAAAATAATAAACAAAGAAATAGATTTAAAAAAAGACACCAAATCCAAACTACAAAAAAAAAAACACCTCCAACACCAGGTCGTCTTCTCCAACTACAACGCCACCGAATGCAACACCACCCACCTCACCAGCTTCGGTTCGGGAATGTTCGTGATGCCGAACACCATTGACTTCAGCTTCGTCTTCGCCAACATGGGATTCTCCGACAACCTCACTATCTATCTGACGTTGATTCTCAGTCTGTCGATCTTCGCTTTGCTGATGATCTGGGCGAGATATAAGGATAAGAAGGATTTGTCGCAGGTGGGTGTTTATTTTATTCTATTTTTTATTTATTTATTTTTTTTTTTTTTTTTTTTTTTTTTTTTTTTTTTTTTTTTGCTTGGAAGGGGGGGTGATGTGGTGATTCTTGGTCGTTTGGTGTTGTTTGTTTTGTTTGTTAGGAGTGGGGGTGGAATGGGAAAGAGAGAGAATAAGAGGAAGAAGAGAAGAGAGAATGTGAGAGGATTAGGAGAGAGTGAATGGGAAAGAGAGAGAATAAGAGGAAGAAAATAGATGAGAGAAAGAGAAATGAGAGAGAGTGATTGGGAGAGAGAGAGAGAGAATGGGTAAGAGAATGTGAGGAAGAAAGAGTAAAGGAGAGAGAGTGATTGGGAGAGAGAGAGAGAGAATGGGAGAGAGACCAACAGACAAGAGAAAGAGAGAAAGAATGGGTGAAAGAGAAAGTTTATGAGAGAGAGAAAGAATGGGAGAGAGGAAAAAACACATCGTGTGTGAAGATAGAATTAAGCAGATAACGTGCACATTAAACCAATAATAATGACAATGACATTGGTAATATGCCGATGAGAATAATTACCTAAAGATAATAAAATAATAGTAACAAAAAAATAATAATAACATGATGATGATGATGACAGCGATATCAATAAGAATCATTACATTGACAACAACTATAAAACTGACGATAGTTTTGACAACAACAATAATGAAAAATGTCACTCCTTCCCTCCTCCCTCTCCTCATTCTCACCTTATCACCCCTCTCTTCCCTTCTCCTCCCTACTAACCCCCTCCTCTTCTTCCTCCTCCTCCCACTCCTTCCCTCTCCCTCTTCTTCTCCTCCTCCTACCCCTCCCTCCCTCCTCTACCCCCTTCCCTTATTCTTCCCTTCCCCCTCCTTTCTATTCACTCCTTTCTCACCCTCCCACTCCCTTCACCATTAACCCCTCTTCAATATCCCCTTCCCATCCCCTAACTCTGACCCTCGCTTCTACCCCCCTCTCCCATCCCTCTCTTCCCTCTCCCCTACCCCTTCCCCCTACCTCCCCATCTCCCTCTTCTCTCCCTCCCTCCCCCCTTCCCTCCCCCTCTACCCCTTACCCTCTCTCTCCCCTTCTTGCCTCCTCCCCTCCCCCTCCCTTCTCCCTCTTTCCTCCCCTTCCTCCCTCACCTCCTCTCCCCTCTCCCTCTTCACCCTTCCCCTCTCTCCCTCCTCACCTCCTTCCTCCAAACCCAGCTGGGAGCCACCCCCCTGCCAGACAACAGCGCCTCGGACAAGTACCTGTACGAGATCCTGGTCTTCACCGGCAACAAGACAGAGGCCCAGACTGACTCCACGGTTCAGTTCATCCTCACGGGCGAGCGAGAGGAGACTGATGTTAGGACCCTCGCTGACAACAAGAGGAAGGTCTTCCGGAAGGGCGGGGTGGGATGTGTTCCTGTTGGCGGTGCCGAGGTAAGGGGGGGGGGAGGGTCGAGTGGGTATCATATCAAACATATATGATAACCAAATCATGATATCAAAGGTATATGATTTTTTTTTTTTTGGGGGGGGTTATGATGTCATTATTTATAGTAGTCTAAGGTTATTTACACCATTTTTCACTTTTCTTTTATGCTGCCAAAATAATATTGATGAGATATCTTTATTGTGTATATATCTATTCTATCTATCCGTGTCTATTTATTATCTATTTATCTCCAACACTCTCTCACTCTCCCCTCCTCCCACTCCCTGTGATTTTCCCTCTCCTCTCCCTCCTTCACCATCCACCCTCCCCTTCTAACTTCCCCTCTCCCTATCCCCATCCCTCCCTCCTTCACCCCCTTCCTCCTCCCCATCCTTCCCTCCTTCACCCACCTTCACCCTCCCTTCTAACTCACCCCTTCCCTCTCCCTCCTTCTCCCCACTCCCCCCCCCTCCTTCACCCTACCCTCCCCTTCTCCCTCCTCCTCCCATCCCCATCCCTCCTCTCCATTCCATCTCCTACCCTCTTTCCCTCCTCCCCTTCCCTATCACCCCCTGTCCTTTCCCTCTCCCTCTCCTTCACACCCTTCCCCCCCCATCCCCTTCCTCCTCCCTTCTCCCTCCTCCTCCCATCCCCATCCCATCCCATCCCATCCCATCCCCCTCCCCCCCCCCCTCTCCCATCCCCCACCCTCCTCCCCTTCCCCTCTCCCCTCTCCCCCAACCCCTCTCCCTTCTCCCCTCTCCCTCTCCCCTCTCCCTTCTCCCTCCTCCTCCCATCCCATCCCTCATCCCTCCTTCACCCTATCACCCTCTCCCTCTCCCTCTCCCCATCCCCATTCCCTCCCTTCTCCTTCACCCCATCCCCATCCCCTCCCCTCTCCCCTCTCCCCTTCTCCCTCCTCCTCCCATCCCCATCCCTCATCCCTCCTTCACCCTATCACCCCTCTCCCTCTCCCTATCCCATTCCCTCCCTTCCCCTTCTCCTTCACCCCATCCCCTCTCCCCTCCCCCCTCTCCCCTCTCCCCTCTCCCCTTCTCCC
Organism: Penaeus vannamei; assembly: GCF_003789085.1. Lineage (NCBI taxonomy): Eukaryota > Metazoa > Arthropoda > Malacostraca > Decapoda > Penaeidae > Penaeus > Penaeus vannamei. The sequence goes on along the minus strand of NW_020869673.1, from coordinate 798,652 downwards.
TCCTCCTCCCATCCCCATCCCTCATCCCTCCTTCACCCTATCACCCCTCTCCCTCCCCATCCCCCATTCCCTCCCTTCTCCTTCACCCCATCCCCATCCCCTCCCCTTCTCCCCTCTCCCCTCTCCCCTCTTCCCCTCCCCTTCTCCCCCCTCCCCTCTCCCCTCTCCCCTCCCCATCCCCTTCCCTCCCCCTCCCATCCCTCCCCTCCCCCTCTCCCCTTCTCCCCTCTCCCTCTCCCCCTCCCCTCCCCCTCACCAGACCCCTCGGCGACCTGGACTTCCTGCGCATCTGGCACGACAACTCGGGCAAGGGACCCAACGCCTCGTGGTTCTCTCAGCTACCTGGTGGTCCGCGACGTGCAGACCGGGAGGAAGTCCGAGTTCATCGCCAACAAGTGGTTCGCGGTGGAGCGCGACGGCCAGGTGGGTTGTGGTGGTGGGTTGCTGGTGGTGGGTTGGTGGTGGTGGGTTGCTTGGTGGTGGTTGGTGGTGGTGGGTTGGTGTGTGGTGGGTTGCTTGGTGGTGGGTTGGTGGTGGTGGGTTGGTGGCACGACAACTCGGGCAAGGGACCAACGCCTCGTGGTTCCTCAGCTACCTGGTGGTCCGCGACGTGCAGACCGGAGGAAGTCCGAGTTCATCGCCAACAAGTGGTTCGCGGTGGAGCGCGGGGACGGCCAGGTGGGTCGGTGGTGTGGTTGGGTGGTGGTGGGTTGTTGGTGGTTGGTGGCACGACAACTCGGGCAAGGGACCCAACGCCTCGTGGTTCCTCAGCTACCTGGTGGTCCGCGACGTGCAGACCGGGAGGAAGTCCGAGTTCATCGCCAACAAGTGGTTCGCGGTGGAGCGCGGGGACGGCCAGGTGGGTGTGGTGGTGGGGTTGGTGGTGGTGGGTTGTGGTGGTGGGTGGTGGCACGACAACTCGGCAAGGGACCAACGCCTCGTGGTTCCTCAGCTACCTGGTGGTCCGCGACGTGCAGACCGGAGGAAGTCCGAGTTCATCGCCAACAAGTGGTTCGGGTGGAGCGCGGGGACGGCCAGGTGGGTTGTGTGGTGGGTTGGTGGTGGTGGGTTGGTCGTGGTGGGTGGTGGCACGACAACTCGGGCAAGGGACCCAACGCCTCGTGGTTCCTCAGTACCTGGTGGTCCGCGACGTGCAGACCGGGAGGAAGTCCGAGTTCATCGCCAACAAGTGGTTCGCGGTGGAGCGCGGGGACGGCCAGGTGGGTCGGTGGTGGTGGGTTGGTGGTGGTGGGTTGGTGGTGGTGGGTTGGTGGCACGACAACTCGGGCAAGGGACCCAACGCCTCGTGGTTCCTCAGCTACCTGGTGGTCCGCGACGTGCAGACCGGGAGGAAGTCCGAGTTCATCGCCAACAAGTGGTTCGCGGTGGAGCGCGGGGACGGCCAGGTGGGTCGGTGGTGGTGGGTTGGTGGCGGTGGGTTGTGGTGGTGGGGGTTGGTGGCACGACAACTCGGGCAAGGGACCCAACGCCTCGTGGTTCCTCAGCTACCTGGTGGTCCGCGACGTGCAGACCGGGAGGAAGTCCGAGTTCATCGCCAACAAGTGGTTCGCGTGGAGCGCGGGGACGGCCAGGTGGGTCCGGTGGTGGTGGGTTGGTGGTGGTGGGTTGGTGGTGGTGGGTTGGTGGCACGACAACTCGGGCAAGGGACCCAACGCCTCGTGGTTCCTCAGCTACCTGGTGGTCCGCGACGTGTGCAGACCGGGAGGAAGTCCGAGTTCATCGCCAACAAGTGGTTCGCGTTGGAGCGCGGGACGGCCAGGTGGGTCGGTGGTGTGGGTTGGTGGTGGTGGGTTGGTGGTGGTGGGTTGGTGGAGCGCGGGGACGGCCAGGTGGGTTGGTGGTGCGCTGGACGGCCAGGTGGGTTGTGGTGGCGCTGGGACGGCCAGGTGGGTCGGTGGTGGTGGGTTGGTGGTGGTGGGTTGGTGGTGGTGGGTTGGTGGCACGACAACTCGGGCAAGGGACCCAACGCCTCGTGGTTCCTCAGCTACCTGGTGGTCCGCGACGTGCAGACCGGGAGAAGTCCGAGTTCATCGCCAACAAGTGCGTTCGCGGTGGAGCGCGGACGGCCAGGTGGGTGGTGGTGGTGGGTTGGTGGTGGTGGGTTGGTGGTGTTGGTGGAGCGCGGGACGGCCAGGTGGGTCGGTGGTGGTGGGTTGGTGGTGGTGGGTTGGTGGTGGTGGGTTGGTGGAGCGCGGGACGGCCAGGTGGGTTGGTGGTGGCGCTGGGACGGCCAGGTGGGTTGGTGTGGCGCTGGGACGGCCAGGTGGGTCGTGGTGGTGGGTTGGTGGTGGTGGGTTGGTGGTGGTGGGTTGGTGGCACGACAACTCGGGCAAGGGACCCAACGCCTCGTGGTTCCTCAGCTACCTGGTGGTCCGCGACGTGCAGACCGGGAGGAAGTCCGAGTTCATCGCCAACAAGTGGTTTCGCGTGGAGCGCGGGACGGCCAGGTGGGTCGGTGGTGGTGGGTTGGTGGCGGTGGGTTGGTGGTGGTGGTTGGTGGCACGACAACTCGGGCAAGGGACCCAACGCCTCGTGGTTCCTCAGCTACCTGGTGGTCCGCGACGTGCAGACCGGGAGGAAGTCCGAGTTCATCGCCAACAAGTGGTTCGCGGTGGAGCGCGGGGGACGGCCAGGTGGGTCGGTGGTGGTGGGTTGGTGGTGGTGGGTTGGTGGTGGTGGGTTGGTGGCACGACAACTCGGGCAAGGGACCAACGCCTCGTGGTTCCTCAGCTACCTGGTGGTCCGCGACGTGCAGACCGGAGGAAGTCCGAGTTCATCGCCAACAAGTGGTCGCGGTGGAGCGCGGGACGGCCAGGTGGGTCGGTGGTGGTGGGTTGGGGTGGTGGTTTGTGTGGAGCGCGGGGACGGCCAGGCGGGTTGTGGTGGCGCTGGGACGGCCAGGTGGGTTGGTGGTGGCGTGGACGGCCAGGTGGGTCGGGTGGTGGTGGGTGGTGGTGGTGGGTTGGTGGTGGTGGGTTGGTGGCACGACAACTCGGGCAAGGGACCCAACGCCTCGTGGTTCCTCAGCTACCTGGTGGTCGCGACGTGCAGACCGGAGGAAGTCCGAGTTCATCGCCAACAAGTGGTCGCGGTGGAGCGCGGGGACGGCAGGTGGGTCGGTGGTGGTGGGTTGGTGGTGTGTGGGTTGGTGGTGGTGGGTTGGTGGTGGTGGGTGGTGTGGTGGGTTGGTGGCACGACAACTCGGGCAAGGGACCCAACCTCTCGTGTTCCTCAGCTACCTGGTGGTCCGCGACGTGCAGACCGGGAGGAAGTCCGAGTTCATCGCCAACAAGTGGTTCGCGGTGGAGCGCGGGGACGGCCAGGTGGGTCGTGGTGGTGGTGGTGGTGGTGGGTTGGTGGTGGTGGGTTGGTGGCACGACAACTCGGGCAAGGGACCCAACGCCTCGTGGTTCCTCAGCTACCTGGTGGTCCGCGACGTGCAGACCGGAGGAAGTCCGAGTTCATCGCCAACAAGTGGTTCGCGGTGGAGCGCGGGGACGGCCAGGTGGGTCGGGGGTTGGTGGGTTGTGGTGGTGGGTTGGTGGTGGTGGGTTGGTGGAGCGCGGGGACGGCCAGGTGGGTCGGTGGTGGTGGGTTGGTGGTGGTGGGTTGGTGGTGGTGGGTTGGTGGAGCGCGGGGACGGCCAGGTGGGTTGGTGGTGGCGCTGGGACGGCCAGGTGGGTTGGTGGTGGCGCTGGGACGGCCAGGTGGGTCGGTGGTGGTGGGTTGCTTGGTGGTGGGTTGGTGGTGGTGGGTTGGTGGAGCGCGGGGACGGCCAGGTGGGTTGGTGGTGGCGCTGTTAGATATGTGTTTTTATATATATATATATATATATATATATATATTATATTAATATATATATATATATATATGTGTGTTGTGTGTGTGTGTGTGTGTGGTGTGTGTGTATATATATATATATATATATATATATATATATATATATATATATATATATATATATATATATATATGTATATATATAATATATATATATATATATCATTATTGTAACTTTTTATATAGAAAAATATGCCATTATTCTCGTTATATATATCTATATCTATATCTATCTATTATCTATATAATATATATATATAATTTATATATATATATATATATATTATATATATTATATATAATATAAATCTCACTATTGTCAATGTTTAAATACAAATCTATCTCATTAATCTCAGAATTCTATATACATATATATTTAAAATTCACCTGGACAGATCGACCGCCTCCTCCCTGTGGCCGGCAAAGAACAGATGACGGAGTTCACGCATTTGTTCAACACGACGAAGAACAAGAACTTGGCGGACGGACACTTGTGGTTCTCCGTGTTCTTGCGTCCACCTCGGTCTCGGTTCACCAGGTGGGTTGTGGGTGGGGTGGGGGGGATTGTAGGTGGAATGGGGGTTGTGGGTGGGGGTGGGGTGGATGAGGGGGGAGTTGTAGGTGGATAGGTGTATGTGTGTGTGATATACATACATATATATATATTTAATTATAATAATATATTATATATATATAAAAACATATATATATAGAGATAGATATAGATATACATATATATATATATATATATATATATATATATATATATATATAATATATATATATGTGTGTGTGTGTGTGTGTGTGTGTGTGTGGTGTGTGTTGGTGTGTGTGTGTATATTAATAATATATTATATATATATTATATATATATATATATATTATATATGTATATATATATATATATATATATATATATATATATATATATATATATATTTTTTATATATGCTTGTCCTCTGTATCTGTCTTTGTTTTTTTTTTTTTTCTGTTCTTTCGGTCGTTCTTCTCTCTCTTTCACTTTCTCTTCTTGCACCCTCCCTCCATCCTCTCTCCTTCCCTTTCCCTCCTCCTTATCCCTCTCCATCCACCAGGACTCTCCCTCCTCCTCTCTCCTCTCCCCCACCTTATCACATCTCTATCCTTCCACCACTCCCTCCTCCTCCCTCCTCTCCCTCCCTCTCCCTCCCTACCCACATAACTCCCTCTCCCTCCCTCCATCCCTCTCTCCCTCCACATGAACTCCCTCTCCACCCATATAACTCTCCCTCCCTCCCTCTCCTTCCCTCTTCCTCCTCCCTCCCCCACCATCCCTCCCTCCCTCCCTCCCTCCCACCCTTACTCTCCCCTCCCTCCCCCTCTCCCTCCCTCTCCCCCACACTAACTCCCTCTCCCTCCCCAGGTGCCAGCGGGTCGCCTCATGCTTCGCCCTCCTCTTCCTGTCCATGTTGGTGAACGCCATGTGGTACGACCAAGTTCCTGAACAGCCTGGCACGGGAGGCCTCCAGCTGGGCCCCTTCAGCCTCAGTCCAGAACAGGTGGATTAGGCTGATTTTTGGTTTTGATTTTTTGGTTTTGGTTTTGGGGTTGTTTGGGTTGTTTGGTTTGGTTGTATTGGTTTATTTTGGGTTTGGTTTGGGTTTATTTTGGGTTTGTTTGTTTTGTTTATTTTAGGTTTTGTTTGGGTTTTGTTTGGGTTGGTTTGGTTGTTTTGATTATTTTGGGTTTTGTTTATTTGTTTTGATTAATTTAGTTATTTGTTTTATTGTGTTTAGTTATTTATGTAAAAAATAGTTATTTTTATTTTATTTAGTTTTATTTTTTAGCTAATTGTTTTATTCTTATTTATTTTATTCTAGTCTATTTCCTTTTATTTAGTTATTTTTATTTCATATGGTTATTTATTATATTTGCTTTTTTTTAGTTATTTATTTTATCTATTTGTTTTATTTTCTTTAGTTATTTATATTTTCTTTAGTTATTTATTTTATTTGTTATTTATTTTATTTATTTGTCATTAGTATTTTTCTGGGCTTGATAATGATTTTAGGGTTTTTTATGCTTTTATTATTTTTCTAATTTTTAGATTGATAGGTTTTTTAGTTTTAGTCCTGAAGTTGATTCAGTTGTGATTGGTTGATAAATTAAGGATTTTAGCTGTTATAAATCTTTTAATTGTTATTTTAGTCTCATTAAAATGGACAAGTAAGTTGGGTAAGTTTGTTTTTTTTATTCTGGGTTGAGTTTATTTTTTTCTGATTAATAACTTGATAATTTTATCTGAATGTCTTGATGATATTTATATGGAATTGATAACTTTTCAGTACTTGCTCTGGTCAAGTTTATGTTACTCCCTCTTTCCCTCCCCTCCCCCCCTCACTATCCTTCCTCCCTCTCGCCACCATCACCTCCCCTCACTCTCATCTCCCTCACTACCTCCCCTACCATCCACCCCCCTGCCCCTCCTGCCATCTCCCTTCCTCCTCCCCTTAACCACCCTTCCTCCTCCCCTCTCCACCATCTTCCTCTCCATTATCTCCCTCATCCCCTTCCCTTCCCTCTTCTCCTCCTCCTCACCCCCCACCTCCACCTCTCCGACCCTTCCTCCCATCTCATCACCTAGCTCACCACACTTCCTCCTCCCTCACCCCTTCTCCCCTCCCCTCCCACCCCTTCCTCTCCACCCCCCCTCATCTCCACCCCCTA
>NW_020869673.1:784071-791958 GCF_003789085.1 Penaeus vannamei | reverse complement strand
CTCCTCCCTCCCACTCTCTCTCCTCATCCCTCCCCTACATCCTGCCTCCTCTCTCTCCCTCTCTCCCCTCCTCCTTCCCTTCTCTCTCCTCCTGCATTCTCTCTCATATTCTTCTGCAGTCGTCAAAAGCCCACCAAAAAAACTAATCACTCATTCCCCTCAAAACCGTATACCCATCTTAATAAAAATAATTTCACGCTATTTACGTAATTTCTCCACATAAAAGCAAATGGAGCAAGAAAATATCTAACCTACACGACATACCTCCTCCCATCGATACAGGCCACCGCTCGCACATCACTAAAGCTACCTTCGTGCATATTATAGCAGCTATACCCTACCACACCGCGTACACATACCATGAGAGGCCCAAACAACACGACTACACCACGTCGCACACATCCCCGCGGCTGCTAACACAGAAAATCTCCACCCAGATGCCTTTACGCACGAAAGCGCCGTCAAGGCTGAACCGCACCCGCAACTTCAACTTTTGTTTGTAAACAAAGAGAACTCCCACTCTCTGTATCCTTACATCCTACTTCACCAATCCCTCATACTTTACCTCGCCCTTCCTCTCTCCCTCCTTTCCGTCCCGCATCTCCCAAACCTCACTTCTCTCTCCTCCTCTCAACGCGACATTTTTTATCAAAGACAAGAAAAAAAGACAAAATTCAACGGCCTACCCCATGTCAGATAGGTCACAAAGACTTCAGCCATAAAACGGAGCCTGTATCAAAGAAGACCCCAAAGAGCCTAATAATTTTTCTTTTCCTCTTTTTTTTTCTTTCTTACCCTTTCCTTCTGTTTTTCGTGGTATCCGAAGATCATTTAATGCGGGGTAGGCCTATGAAGGGCTTGGTGGGGCAGGTGGAGGGGATTTTACTTACTTATTTTGTTTTTGTTTTATTGTCTTGATGTGAGCAGTTCGGTTTCGAATAAAACACACCACACTACAAAAAAAGAAAAAAGAAAAAAAAAAGAAAAATAAATATAATATGAGTTGTATGTATGGCACATCACACACACACACGACATTAATAGATATATTTGTGATAAAGGAGTGTGTGTGTGTGGTGTGGTGTGAAAAGAGCGTGTTGGCGTAGGGCTGCCCGTGCGCCAGTCAGACTGTCGTGTGTGCGTGTTATGTGTGTGCGTGTGTTTGGCATTGCGTGTTCATCGTCGAAGCGAGCCTTTTTTTCGGCTGTGGTACGAAAACTACTGCAGTTAGACATCATTGGAGGTAGATGGAACTTGAGACAGATTAAAGGCAAGGTGCCAGAGATCACGACGCGTACGAAAAGAGGGCATAGAACCAAGGGGCGAGGCGGGGGGACAGGGAAGAATGACGGGGTAAAGGGAAGGGGAGGGAAGAGGAAGGAAGGAAAGAGAAGGAGTGGAGGGGCCGAGGGGAGGGAGATGGCGTAGAGAAGGGGGGGAGCAGGAACGAGGAAAGGGAGCCGTGTTTGGGGGGGGGGGATTTATCTCCAGCCATATGCAATGGAGAAGAGATTTCGATTGAACGTCTGCAATAAAAATGCATGGGTTGCGATGTAGTAGTATTACGTTTCAAGAGTCCAAGTTGTTATTCTGTAAAATTCTAATATTTTGTAATCATCTGGTCGATTAGTGCTATATGTCTCATTGGATCGGGCACGAGGAAAGAACCCTTTGAGATGAAACCTAAAACGAGAAATTCTCATCAACAACAAAAAAAACGAAAAGAAATAAAATCCATAATCATTTGGGTTGATTTCATAAAGAAAAACAAAACTAAGAAAGACCGCAGCCGTTTCCCACTACTTTTCTACAAAAAAAATACACCATTTTACATACCCGTTTTCCAACATAGAAAACACAGAACTCAGAACACAGAACAACGCTGGTCTTCTCAATCATGGTCTTTGCGGAAACTGTAGAACAGATACTCGGGAGTGTATTTATGCTGTTGCCAGTCGAGATGAATAGACGTGAGTGCAAAAAAACAGAGATGACGAAACAAAAGCCCACTCTCCTGCAATATCGGTCTGGCGCCCGTTACGGTCGCCTGCCCTGCCGTTTTATTTTCCCCCCCCCTCTCTCTCACTATACCATATTCAAAAATGCAGCAACTACCATACATTCAACTACGTCGACATTCGCACATCTTCTGTCCCTCTCCGCCCACACATGCAACATAACACACCACATTTACACACACACTACCCCTCCCCTACACTATAACGACAGCACTACATAACACATACACTATCGACCACACCTAACATCACGTACATCACACATATATCTGCACCCCCCGCTATCTTATCTGATCCATACATATATAGTACCTCATCACCTTACATACTTCCCATTTAATCCTAATCTAACCATCACTATACCACATATACATAACAAATATTCAGTACTCGTGTAAAATATACACCTTAACTAATTACAGATAATACCCCCTCACCCTCACCCTCCTCTCATCAGACATCAACCCCATATATAAACTTCATTCTCTACCCATCCCGTCCTCTTCGGCGTGTGTTGTGGTGTGTGTGTGTACCGTGCGGCTGCCCTGTGCTTCCTATGAATACTCATCCCCCTCTATACCATCTAATTCCCAAGATATCAACCTAACACTTATCCCTTCCTACGCTATATCTTTTCACACCATCTATATAAACTCCTCATCAACACTCACCCCTCTCCTTCACGATCTGTGCGTGTTCACCGTGCTGCCGTTGTGTGTGCCGTCTGTGTGCCGGGTGCTCCATGTTCAGTATGTGGTGTGTGTGTGGTGTGTCGGGCCTTCCCGTCTTAATGCTGTGTGTGGGTGTATAAAAAAAAAAAAAAGAACCACTCTACCTTCCCCCATAGATATGTGATTCGTGTGTATATAAATCTGAGTGGTGTGCATATATAATATAAGCAATAAGACGTCTACCCTCTCTCTACCTCATACCATACATATACATATACCACTTTCCCTCCCCTTGAGCGTCTACTATACTATATCACTACCTCATATATATCTAAATAATACCCTATCTACCTCACTTACTTCCTATACACTTACTCACGTATAACGCATGGAATCCACCTTCCATCCCATTATTTCTTCCTTCATTGCATCCCCCTCCCCTTCCTTCTCCTCCCCCCTCCCATCCCCACCTCCTCCCATCCCCGTGTCTTCCCATCCTCTCTTCCCTCCCATCCCCCCTCCCTACCCCTCCCCTCCTCCCACGTTCCTCCTCGAAACCACGTGACTGACCCTCCAGAGCCATAACGCCTACATCATCACACCCCTCCTCCTCCCGCACAAACAATACCCGATCGCGCTTGACGAAATGGTTTAAGACCAAAAAGTTACTCCCCCACCCTAGTCCGCGCGTGGTGAACTCCCGGTGCTCCGCCCAAGAGTCAAAACACTAGTCATCCTCCCTCCCTTCCCCTCGCACAAAAAAAAAAAAAAAAAAAAGCCGAAACCCACCTCTCCGTGCCGAAGCATACGAGAACTGCCACGACAGCTGAGGATTCTCGAGTCGCTCCTAGTTATCTTGAAGATACCATCGTCTTCAAAAAGGGAGAGGACACGGTTCTCTCTCTTTTTCTCTTTACAAGATCAGAAACAAGATTCAACACAAACTTCGCGCGCATCATGTTAATGCCTATACCTCTTATCTCTAAGGAGTAGTTTGATCTGACGACTCCCACTCTACCTCCCTCTCTCGCTCGATCGTTCTCCTCTCCCCGCTCCTTCATCCACCTCGCCCCATCCCACTTCCCTCCTCCCCTCTCCCTCTCTCCTCCCTCCGCCCCTGCTCCGCCTCCTGCTCTCTGTGTGGTGTGTCTGTTCTCTTGTCGTGTGGCGGGGAGTGTGGCTTCGTCGTCGCTCGATCAACTTTCCTACTCGATCCTCCCACTCCCCCGTCTATCAATCACCCTATCAACTCTCTTTTTAATCACCCCCTTCTCATCCTTACCTCCCCCCCCTTTCTCCTTCCCCAATTTACCATCCCTCTTTCTCCCCTCTCACCCCTCGACCTCATCCCCAATCCCATTACCCTGCCTGTCCCCCCCCACAACCAACCTCTCTCTCCCCTCTCTCCTAGCTCCCTTTCTCCCTCCTCCTCCCTCCCACTCCCTTTCTCCCCCTACGCCATAAGACCCAAACCCCCTCCCTCACCCACGTCCTTACTCGGACAAATTTCAAAACGAATCTTTCCTTCGCGGTCCCTCCACGCCTCTCCTCTACCCCCCAACTCCCTCCAATCACGCCGCCTACCAGTTCTCTTATCCTCACCCCTCCATCTTCACCGGTCGCTTCTCGCACCAAACCCTCCCTCTCCCCCCCTCACCTGAGCTCCCCTCCCGCACCCCTCGACACATAACCGACGGGGGACCCTTCCCCCCACCACCTCCTACATCCCACCACTCCTCCCTCCTCCCCACCCTCACCGACCTCCTTCTCCCTCGAACCCCCTCCCCCCCCTCTTTCTCTTCCAAATCGCCGTACTGATAGACACTAAAGATAGATTACGAAAATAAATTCCTGCACGTCGACATTATCTTAATAATCTACTACATGACTACCATCTCGAACAATCAAAGAAAATAAGAGAGAAGAAAGAGAGCAAAGCCAAGACCAGAGAAAGAAAAACCGAAGAAACAGAAAGAGAGAAGAACAGAGGTTTGTAGAAAAAGAGAGCTAGCATAACCGTCTGCCAAATAAAAAAAAAAAAAATTCTAAAACTTGAAAAATGACAAAACGGTCTTTGAATAAAAAAAATTCAATATATTCAGATCATGACCGCAAAGCCGCAACGCGAACCCTGTGCTACTGCGCGAGACCGGCGTACTCAAAAATAATAATGAAGAAGAAGAAACTAAATAAATATGGATAGGGAGAGAAGATCAGAATAAATAATAATAATAAAAATGAATAGATGAACATAAGAGGTAAAAATATATATATACCCAACAAAATGAAGAGAGAGAGAGAGAGACAGACAGAGAGAGAAATTCATAAAGAAGACAAAACAGCGAGAGAGAGAGAGCCCAAAAATAAATAAAGAAAGACACAGCGAGAGAGAGAGAGAGAGTGAGAAAGGCAAAAATGAATAAATAAACAAATAAAAAAAATCCTACGCCAACGACAACACAGCGACCGCCCGCTGGCTCCTCCGCGGATCCGGCCCCGACGAATCCGCGAACGCCCTGAGAGAGCTGGATCCACGAACGGGCGGCTTTGAATCCACGCGAATCCGGGCTGTCTCGTTACATCAAATAACAGCTGTTCTTATGGGCTTCTCGGGGGACGAGAAGGCGACCCCAGGAATGGGCGTGCGAGGAGGGGGGGGTGGGCGGCGAAGGAGGGGGGTGGGCGAGTGGGGGGGAGGGGGAGGGGGAGAGGTTCCTAACTAGCCGGTTCGCAATAAAAGCATTTTTTCCGAATAAATTAGAGAGGGGGAAAGGGGGGGAGGGAGGAGGTGGGGGGAGGAGGGGGAGGAGGGGGGGGTGGGGAAAGGAGGGGGAAGCGGAGGAGATGGAAGGGGGGGGGGAGAAAGGGAAAGGTGGAGAAGGGAGGAGGAGGGAGGGAAGGTGGGAAGGGAGGGAAAGAGGGGAGGAAGGGGAGGAGGGGGGAAGGGGAGAGAGGAAGGAGGAGGAGGAAGAAGAAGAAGGGGAGGAGGGGGGAGGAAGGTGGGAAGGAAGGCAGAGGAAGCGGGGAAATGGGAAAGAAGAGGAGAGGGTGAAGGAGAGAGAGAAAAGGGAAATTTAGAAGAAGAGAAAGGGGGAGGAGGGCGTTGGGGGGAATAAAGAAAGAGGAGGAGGAGAAGGTGAATGAGGGAGACGAAGAAAGGAAAGGTGACATATATAAAGTGAAGCGAACGGGCGAGTCTATCTAATTCCCTCTGACGGTCGGCAAATAAGACCCAAAATTGTGCCTTGCTCCACACCTTCTCAGATTCTAAAGCACGGGGGAGCCAGCCAACCGCCGTCGCAGAGACAAGATAATGCGTAGATAAACAAGAAATTGAATAAAGGACCGGGAGAGGGAGTGGGAAAGAGAAATAGACGAGGAGGAGAGAGCTATGACAATATAGAATCTTTGGAAGTTCAAAGAGTTTAAGATTGGGAGGTTGATGAAAAGAGAGAGAGAAAAGTAACTAATTTTGAGTGATATAAATTTTTCTTTTTCTTTTTTTTTTTTTAACCTGAAGGACGATGGCTTAGCGAGACAATTATTATAAACAATAGTGTAAAAATGTCTGTCCAACGAACAACAATAATGAATAAGAATCTCATTCTCACAAAATACACATAATTTTAGTTTGTTTTTTTTTTAAACATAACCTGAGGAGACTGTGTTTACAGTTGAAAGTATTTATAGGTTCGACGTAAATACTACAATGTATCAACATCGATTTCTCAAAAACATTCACCGTTTTCCTGGTAGATATCTTCGTATTAACGTCTCAGAAAAAGCAGTTTAAAAACTCTGCAAAGGGTCAAAAACAAAATCAAATCTCTAAGTTGTCTTAGAAATGCACTTTCAATTGAAAACCTTTTTTGTGCGAGGTCCCGAGGAAATAGTACGTGGCAACTCTTCCTTCTCGTGTCGATGTTACCGTCAGCAAAATTTGCTAAGTTAGAGCTATTATTCCCCCTTTTTCCGCTCTCCCGCTAGACGATTAATTCATCCAGACTGATTTCCAAGAAAGGTTTCTCGACTCAAAAAAAACAAAAACAATCCAGAATTCAGGAATGGAAGCACTTAACAAGACGCCAGGTGGAGATTAAACTTTTTGCGTGCGGGGATTCAGAATTTTCTAGTGCTTGCTTGCGTCCGCACCGCTCTTGTTAGCGGGAGACGCTAAAGATGGCGACGGGGCGACCCTTTGTCCCAATTAACGGATGATTAACATGCGGAGTGGAATTTTATATTCAAATCAAAGTCACATTATACAAAGTGCGATAAATTTTACCGCGTTCCCTAAAGCACTGAAGCGTGGACAACACCTTCGAGAAAATTCCTTTTAAGCCCTTCTCTGAATTATTAAAATGTAGACAGGAATAAAAACAGATCTTGTTTCCATAAAATAGCAACGGAATGTCGTTTGTTAATTATGGTTTCGGCCGCCTATTAAACCCATCCAGCTGATTGGCCGCGAGTTTTCCTCATCTGAAGGAGATTAATTAGAGGGTGATTAAATTAAGTTAAATATGTATTTAGAGGAATCTTCTCCCGATCACATACATACGCACACACACATATACAAACAGCCATATATATATCTATTTATCCATCTAATTATCTATCTATCTATCGATCTATCTAATTATTTATCTATATATCTATCTATTACGCATCTATACAATCATAATATCCATCTATATTATCTAATCATGTAATGTATGTGTGTATATATAATATATATAATATATATATATATATCCCATCCATCTATCGCTATCTATTTGCTTTCTATCTCAATCTCTCTATTTGGCTATCTTATATATGTGAGTGGGGGATGTATACATGTATGCACGTATGTATACACACACAGATAGACAGATAACACCTCCACATACACGCATGTATATACACACACAGACAGAACACCTCCACATACACGCATGTATACACACACACACAGATGACAGTACACGCATGTATACACCTCCACATACACGCATGTATACACACACACACGACACCTCCACATACACGCATACACAGCACGCGCAGACAGTCCAGTTCTTCGAAGTCCTGTCGTGTCTTGCAAGAAATTCCCCGTTTGTTTACAGTCTTGACCTCACGTTGGGGAGGCAAGGAAGCAGCATGTTGTGTCTGATTTATGGTCGTGTAATGAAGTAGTCAATGCAGGATTTTTTTAA
>NW_020869673.1:759071-781571 GCF_003789085.1 Penaeus vannamei | reverse complement strand
CTTACTTACACTTACGGGAAAACCAGCTTACTTACTTACACTTACGGGAAAACCAGCTTACTTACTTACTTACACTTACGGGAAAACCAGCTACTTTCTAACTACGGGAAAACCAGCTTACTTATTACACTTACGGGAAACCAGTTACTTACTTCAAACTTACGGGAAAACCAGCTACTTACTTACTTACACTTACGCGGGAAAACCAGCTTACTTACTTACGCAGCTTACTTACTTACCTTACGGGGAAAACCAGCTTACTTACTACACTTACGGGAAAACCAGCTTACTTACTTACACTTACGGGAAAACACTACTTATTACACTTACGGGAAAACCAACTTACTTACTTCACTTCGGAAAACCAGCTTACTTACTTACACTTACGGGAAAACCAGCTTCTTACTTACACTTACGGGAAACCAGCTTATACTTACATTACGGAACAACCAAGCTTACTTACTTACACTTACGCCAGCTTACTTACTTACACTTATCGGGCTTACTTACTTACACTTACGGGAAAACCAGCTTACTTACTTACACTTACGGGAAAACCAGCTTACTTACTTACACTTACGGGAAAACCAGCTTACTATTTTAAACCAGCTTACTTACTTACACTTACGGGAAAACCAGCTTATCTTACTTAACTTACGGGAAACCAGCTACTTACTTACTCCCACTTCCGGGAAAACCAGCTTACTTACTTACACTTACGGGAAAACAGCTACTTACTTACATGACGCACTTACGGCAAAACCAGCTTACTTACTTACACTTACGGGAAAACCAGCTTACTTACTTACACTTACGGGAAAACCAGCTTACTTACTTACACTTACGGGAAAACCAGCTACTTACTTACGGGAAAACCAGCTTACTTACTTACACTTACGGAAACCAGCTTACTTACTTACACTTACGGGAAAACCGCTTCCATACCGAAAATCGAAATCCAGAAGGTAGAGAATAGCGAAGAATGGCCGGTTGAGATGGAAGGTTCGATCCCACACAATGACAGATCCTTTCCGAAATCCTTTTAACAAACTTTGCTATTCTCTCATCCACCCACCCTCCCCTTCTTCTCACTGCCGTCTCTCTCTTATTCTTATTTTTTTTTACCTGTTTCTTCTCTCCTTCTTTCTCTTCTCCGTCTCTCTCTTTCTTCTTTTATTTTTTTTTTTTTTTTTTTTTTTGTTTCTTCTCATTTATCTTCTCTTTCTGCTTTTCTATTTTTTTTTTTTCTTCATTTTCCCTCATTCACGCCAACCTCCCCTTCTTCTCTTCTCCGTCTCTCTCTATTCTTTTTTTTTTTTATTTTTTATTTTCCCTGTTTCTTCATTCATTTTCCTTCTACCCAATCTTCCTTCTTTCTCTCTCCGTCTCTACTCTTCATTATTTTTTTTTCCCTGTTTTCTTCTTCATTTTCTTCATTCACCAACCTCCCCTTCTTCTCTTCTTCTCCGTCTGCTCTCTCATTCTCTTTATCTCGTCCCTTCTCATTTTTTTCATTTCACCTCTTCCTCCTTCCCCCTCCCTCCTCCTTCCTCCTCCTCCTCCTCCTCCTCCTCTCCTCCTCCTCTCCTCCTCCCCTCCTCATCCTCCCCCCGCTCTCTTCCTCGACTCCTTCTCCTCTCTCATCCTCTCTCCTCTCCTCCTCCTTACCCCCTCCCCTCCTCCTCCTCCCGCTCCTCTCCCCTCACCTTCCTCCTCTTCCTCCTCCGCCCCTATCCTCCTCCTCCCGCTCCTCCCCCTCACCTCCTTCCTCTCTTCCTCCTACTCCTTCCTCCTCCTCCTCCTCACCGCCTCCTCCTCCTGCCTCCCTCTCCCCCTCCTCCTCCTCCTCACGCTCCTCCCCCCTCCCCTCCCTCCCTTCCTCTCTCCTCCTCCTCCTCCTCCTCCTCCTCCGCTCCTCCCCCTCCTCCTCCTCCTCCTCCTCACTCCTCCTCCCTCTCCTCCCCCCTCCCCTCCTCCTCCTCCCAAGCCGTGAATAATAAGAACGACCACCTTAACAATCTCTCGAGTATTAAGAAGAAGAGTAAATTACCTTTAATTCCTCCTCCTCGCCTCCCTCCCCCCTCCCTCTCCCCTTCCCTCATCCTCCCGTCCCGTCCTTTCTTATTCCTCTCTCCTCCTACCTTGTCCCCCTCCCCTCCCCCCCTCCCCTCCTATTTTCCAAAGGATCAAGCTATTGAAGGAATCTAATTATATCGAACGCATGATTTTGGTGTCCCTCCCTCCCTCCCTCCCCCCCTCCCTCCTCTCCTTTCCCTCCCTCTTCCTATTGCTCTCGCTTACGCCCTCTCTCCCTCCCTCCCTCTTTTCTCTAGTTCTTTTCTGTTTTTCTTTCTTTATTCCCATCTCTTGGTCTCTCTCTCTCTCTCTCTCTCTCTCTCTCATCTCTCTCTCTCTCTCTCTCTCTCTCTCTCTCTCTTTCTCTCGCTTCTTCTCCTCTCTCTCTCTCTCTCATTCTCATCCGTCCCTCCTCTTCTTGCCCTATCCTCCTCTCTCTCTCTTTTCTTCACTGACTCGCCTCCTTCTTTCCTTCTTCTTTTTTTCTTCTCCTCTCTTTCACTCTTTCTTCTTCTTCACTCCTTTCTCGCTCTCCCCTCCTCTCTCCCACACCCTTTCCTTCCTTATTCCTCCTTTCCTCGCTCCTCCTCCTCTTCCTCCTCCTCTTCCCCCCTCCCCTCCTCTCCTCCTCCCTCTTTCCTCCTTCCCTCCTTCTCCTTCTCTCCTCTTGTCTCTTCCATCCCCCACCCCCCCATTTCCCAGGACTTACCTGCCCCCCCCCCTTACCCCCAAGAGAAAAATAATTTGCCCATTACCTACCAAAACAAAATGTAGAACTGGGCTTTTTTGAGGGCTTTACAAACGGGTATTTTGGAAAATCCTTTTCAATCATCAATAGATAGGAGTGGAGGGGAGGGGAGGTGGAGGGGGAGGGGAGGGGGAGGGGGAGAGGGGAGGGGGAGGGGGAGGTGGAGGTGGAGGTGGGAGGGGGAGGGGGAGGTGGAGGTGGAGGTGGGAGGGGTGGAGGGGGAGGTGGAGGGGTGGAGGGGAGGTGGAGGTGGAGGTGGAAGGTGGAGGTGGAGGTGGAGGTGGAGGTGGAGGTGGAGGTGGAGGTGGAGGGGAAGGTGAGGTGGAAGTGAGGGGAGGTGGAGGAGGAGGAGGAGCGGTAGGAGGGAAGAAATACACAGTGAGAATGGGGTTTAGGAGGAGGAGGGAAGAAGAAAAGGAGGAGGAAGGGGGGAAGAGAGAAGGAAGAGGGGGAAGAGGAAGAGGAAGTGGAGTTTTGTCTATAGAATAAGAGAGGCAAAAGAAGGAAGATGTAGAGAAACGGAATAAGAACAAGGAAGAGGAGGAGGAAAAGAAACCAGACAACCAAACGAAAAATGAGAAGGAGAAGAGAAAAAAAAATATCAGAGAAAGAAGTATCAGCAGATAGAAATAAGATAGAAGGACAAAGAAAGAGGAGGTGAAAAAAAAACTAAGAATAGCGAAGAAAAAGAGAAGTGAAAGAAAGCAAAAGACAAAATTTCTTGCTCTTACTTTACACTTCGTTTCCCTCTCCGCGAATCGTGTTTTGTCTTCCTGCGAAAATCCTTCAAAAATGCGTAAATACGAGGAAGTGGTTATTATGATAAAGCAACAAACTGCAATCCCAATAATTTGCATTGCAAAAGTGCTAATGGAATTCTTGTTAGGACGGATTAGGTGAATACATATGCTATATATATATATATATATATATATATATATATATATATATATATATATATATATATATAACACACAACACACACAATACACACACAACACACACACACACACACACACACACACACACACACACACACACACACACACACACACACACACACACACACACACACACACACACAACACACACACACACAACACACACACACACACACACATATATATATATATATAATATATATATATATATATATATATATATATATCATATGGCGGTCATTATTTATTCGCATTTTAAAAAGTGCGTTGGTTCTTATTTCATAGTTATAGAGGGATACGCCACCAAAACATTTGTTTACAATTTTTTATATTTCTAAAGGCCTATCACTATAGCAAAATTTAGTATTCTAACAAACAGAATAAATCATAATAATCATTTATGAATAGTTTGTTTGTTTAAATTTTAAAAGAATCATTTCGGGCAAATAAAAAAAAAAAAAAAATTATCGTCAGTGGAGTCGTTGTTCTCCTCTCGTGCACAGGTAGGACCGAGTGCTTGTATTTTAAGTCGTGTTTTACCCTGATATTATAGGTTTTCAAGCTTGATATGTGTATAACCGTAATTGTTAAATCCCATTGCATTGATTGGGGATCATTGAGACGAGTCGTTGCTGTCCTCCGCGTGTCCAGAGAGAAAAGAAGGATTGGGAAAAAGAGACGAGAACGGAACGCCATAATGCTGTGTCGTTGAGAAACCTATTCGTTATTTATTCGGTTATTTTAATGGCCGGTGGACGCAGCAACGGAATAAGTAGTCGTAGGGGACATTTTCCGGTGGTATCAGTGAACGGACTGAGAATGAAATGAGGTATTAGAGTGAAGTGCAAGCGAGGGAAATGACAAAGATGGAAGGAAGGGGGAACGATTGGCTTATGTCCTAGGAAAAATCGTGGAAAGCACACTGATAGACTCATGAATATTTTGATTTTGATTATTAAAATGATTTTTTTTTTTTATATAATTAGTAGGAAAGGGAAGGTAAAGAGCTAACCTTAAATATGATTTAAGTTGAGAATTTGTTTATATTATATTTATTTCTACTAATTACATAATGATATGCCACAGGTTTATTATTATTTATTTATTGAATAAGATATTGATGATTAAAAATGTTTCTATGAAAACTTTTTCTTCCCTCCTTCCTCCTTTCTTCCTTCCCTCCTTTCTCTTTCCTCTTCCCTCCTTCCTCCTTTTCCTCCTTCCTCCTTCTTCCTTTCCTCTCCTTCCTCTTCCTCCTTCCCTCCTTTCTCTTCCTCCTCCCTCCTTCCTTCCCTCTTTCCTCCTTCCCTCCTTTTCCCCTCCTCCTCCCTCTCCTCCCTCTCCCTCCTCCTCCTCCTCCCTCCTTCCTCCATCCTCCTTCTCATCCTAAAGAAAGATCGCTATCGAGAGAACCTTTATCTCAGCTGCCCTTTGAAGGTCGCCCTCGAAGGGAGCTTTTTCAAGAGGGACTTCAAAAGAGGTGTGTGTGTGTGTGTGTGTGTGTGTGTGTGTGTGTGTGTGTGTGTGTGTGTGTGTGTGTGTGTGTGTGTGTGTGTGTGTGTGTGTGTTTGTGTTTGTAAATATGGAAGCAACATAGGCCTATTTTTTTAATCATTATCGATATTTTCATAAAACACCTTCATCATTACCTTAATATAATAATAATAATATAATAATAATAATAATAATAATAATAATAATAATAGTAATAATGACAATAATAATGATAATGCTGACGATGATGATGATAATGAGTGATGATACTGATGATGATGATGATGGCAATGGTGATAATGATGATGATGATGATAACGGTGATACTGATGATGATGATGATGATGATGACAATGGTGATAATGATGGTGATGATACTGATGGTGATGATAATGGTGATACTGATGATGATGATGATAACAATAATAACAAGATATCCCAGCTTCACACGCATCGCTCAACGACCTCGTTAACTGGACCCACACCCCTCAAGGAAACTTACCTCTTCGAACTAGAGATCAAAAGACAGGTATTTAAGTCTACGGGGGAGATATGCCCATCTGGCGCGGTCGGCTTCGTAAAAAATATATTGAATGGAGGGGATTCATATGGGTGGGATAGGGGTGGGAGTGGGTGGGTGTATGACATGCTCAGGTATGTTTCCTTTTTTTTTTTTTTTTTTTTTTTTTTTTTCTTTTTTTGTTTTTCTTTTCTCTTTCTCTCTCTCTTTCATCACTCCTTGCTTCCTCACTCCTCTACCTTCCCCTCTGACTCCATCCTCTACCTTTTCCGTCCTCCCTCCCACTCCTGCACCTTCCTCCCTTCACCCTCCACCCTCCTCCCTCCCTTCCTCCCTTTCTCCTCCCTCTCCCCTCCTTCCCTTTTCCCTCCCTCCTCTCCCTCCTCCCTCCTCCCTCCCTCCCCTCCCTCCCTCCCTCTCCCTTCTTCCCTCTCCTCCCTCCCTCTCCCCCTCTCCTCTCCCCTCTCCTCTCCCTCCCCTCCCTCCCTCCCTCTCTCCCTCCTCCCTCCCTCCTCTCCTCCCTCCCTCCCTCCTCCCTCCCTCTCCTCCCTCCCCCCTCCCTCCCTCCCTCCCTCCTCTCTCTCCCTCCCTCCTCCCTCTCTCCCTGTCCCAACCTGTCTCTCTGAGCTGATGTGACGGCAGCCCTGTGGAATTCTCTCTTATTTGGTGGTATTAATTAGAGACAAGAAGCTTTGGTTTTCTGGAGGAGAAAGAAGGAGATAAAGAGAAGAAGAAGGAGGAGGAGGAGAAGAGAATGGAGAGGGGGGAAAGTATATAATGATAATTCGCCCAAAAAAAGATTAAAAAGAATATAAAAAATCAATAAAGAGAAACGGCGGGTGCTGTGTCCATTCTGGTTAGAGGC
Organism: Penaeus vannamei; assembly: GCF_003789085.1. Lineage (NCBI taxonomy): Eukaryota > Metazoa > Arthropoda > Malacostraca > Decapoda > Penaeidae > Penaeus > Penaeus vannamei. The sequence goes on along the minus strand of NW_020869673.1, from coordinate 774,927 downwards.
TTGAAAATGCAGCGGATAAATACTAGATGGCAACCCATCCTCCTCTTATGCTTAATACACAGTGTCCGAAACCGAAGATAATCTCAGCTTCTCTCTCTCTCTCTTCTCTTTTCTCTCTCCCTCTCTCTATCTCTACTCTTTTCTTCTCTCCCTCTCTCTCTCTTCTTCTTCTTCTTCTCTCTCTCTCTCTCTTTTCTTTTATTCCCCTTTCCTCATTCCTCCATCCCTTCCTCCTCCAATCTTCCCTTCCCTCCCTCTTCCCCCACCCTCCCTCTCCCCTCCTTCCCTCCCTTCCTCCCTCCTCCCTCTCCACCCCACCTCCCTTCCACCCTCCCTCCCTCCCTCCCTCCCTCCTTCCTCTCCATTCTCCCTTTCCCCTCGTTCGTACGGCCCCTTAATCCAAATCTCCTATGCTTCACATATGATGAATCTCCAGGTAAGCGTCGGGGCAAGAGGGGCGTAAGCAACGTTCGAAATAGCGACGGACAACTCTATATAATTAACTGGATTTGTAATATTCACTCTTGGGGTTTTAAGCGTAATCGCGGACGATAGAGAGCAATCAAGTGCTTACTCTCTCTCTCTCTCTCTCTCTCTCTCTCTCTCTCTCTCTCTCTCTCTTCTCTCTTCTCTCTCTCTCTCTCTCTCTCTCTCTCACAGGGGGCGATAGATAAAAACGTATGTGAGATTGGGAGATAAGGGTGCTGGAAGGGAGATGGAGGGAGAGGGAAGGAGAGAGAGAGAGAGAAAGAGAGGGAGGGGAGAGGGAAGGAGAGAGAGAGGGAGGGAGGGAGAGGGGAGGAAAGAGAGAGAGAGAGAGAAGGAGAGGAAAGGAAAGAGGAGAGAGAGAGAGAGAGAGGAAGGAAAAAGGAGGGAGAGAGAGAAAGAGAGAAGAAGGAAAGAGGAGAGAGAGAGAGGAAGGAAGGAAAGAGGAGGGAGAGAGAGAGAGAGAGAGGGAGGAGCGTAAGATTGCCGGGAAGATCTTTAAGCAACCTGAGTCCACCTCAGAATCTGCCACATTATGAAAGAATTTTGGGCTACCGGCTCTCTGGACTGGACTGTGGTCTTTTTTTTTTTTTTTTTCTCTCTCTTTTTTTTTAACTTTTATTATTGGTTCTTTCTTCAATGTTGTTGCTTAGTGTGTGGTTAGTTTTGCGTTAAGTGTTCTCGAATGTTGGTATCGTTCTGCAGGTATTTGCTGTGTATATGTTGTATATGTTGGATGTTGATGTCTATAGGTATGTATACAGACACATGTGTACATACTGCACATGTACACGAATCTTGAAATCGGCAAACACACACACACACGCAGCCACAAACACATACACTCAACACAGACACCTACATATACATATATATACTACATATAAATATATATATATATATATATATATATATATATATATATATATATATATATATATGTTGTGGTGTGCTAATTGAAGGTAGACACACTTTCCTCAAGAAACTCACTTTGTACTCGTTTTGTAACAGACGTAAGGAAGTAAGCAGACAGACAGACGTAAGGAAGTCACAGACAGACAGACGCAAGGAAGCCACAGACAGACAGACGTAAGGAAGTCACAGACAGACAGACGTAAGGAAGCCACAGACAGACGTAAGGAAGAGACAGACAGACGTAAGGAAGCCACAGACAGACATAGACAGACACATATACTACACAACTTATCGCTGCCGAGAATTCTCCCTAAAATGCAAAGAATCTCATTAACAGTTTTTGTACCGGTCACATTGGCCGTCCCCCCCCCCCTCTCCTCATCTCTCCTCTCCTTCACCTCTCTGTCTGTCTGTCTCTCTCTCTCTCCCTCCTCCCTCCCTCCCTCCTCCCTCCCTCCCTCCTCCCTCCCTCCCTCTCTCTCTCTCTCTCTCTCTCTCTCTCTTCTCTCTCTCTCTCTCCCTCTCTATCTCTCAGCTACAATCTCCACTCCTCTCCCCTACCCTTCTCTCCCCTCTCCCTCCCTTCACCTCCTTTCCCCTCCCCTCTCCCCTCTCCTCTTCCCCTCTCTTCACCACTCTCCTCTTTTTCCCCTCTCTTCCCTCTCCCTACACTCCCCCTTCCCTCCTCTCTCTCTCCCTCTCCCTCTCCATCTCCCCTCCCTCCCCCCCTCTTCCCCTCTTCCTCTCCCTCACCGAAATTCCCTCCTTCCAGATCTGAACAAATTAAGGATTTCGCCTCATTCTATCTTTTCTCTCAATTTATCTGGTGTTTTTTTTCTTGCCTTTCTACTGTTTCGTCACTTGGTGTCTCTTTTTTCCCTTTTTTCTTTTTCTTCAATTTTTATTTGCCTCTTTTTGTTTTCTGTATCTCTCTCTCTCTCTCTCTCTCTCTCTCTCTCTCTCTCTCTCTCTCTCTCTCTCTCTCTCTCTCTCTCTCTTCTCTCTCCTCTCTCTCTCTCTTTCTCTTTCTCTTTATCTGTCTATCTATCTCTTTGTTTGTCTGTCTCTCGCAAACCCCCCCCCTCTCTCTCTCTCTCTCCTCTCCTCCTCTCTCCTCTCTTCTCTCCCCTCTTTCCTCTTCTCTCCCCCCTTTCTCTCTCTGTCCCTCTTCTCTCTCTCTTTCCTTCACTCTTCCCTCCTCTTTCCTTTTCCTCTCCCTCTTCCCTCCCTCTCTCTCTCTCTCTCTCTCTCTCCCTCTTCCCTCCTCTCTTTTTTTCCTCTCCCCCTCTTCCTCTTCCCCCCCCCCCCCTCTCTCCTCTCTTCTCTCTCTCTCTATCTCTCTCTCTCTCTCTCTCTCTCTCTCTCTCTCTCTCTCTCTCTCTCTCTCTCTTCTCCTCTCCCCCCTCCCCCCTCTCTCTCTCCTCTCTCTCCCTTCCCTTCTAACCTCCTTCCCCCGCAGCCCAAACCTCCTCGCAGCCCCCTCACACTCGGCGAAGGACTACTTTTTGCCTCCTTCGAGTAAACTCCCAACTTCCGCTTAAGAAACAGAATCGCCGCGAGACTGTTTTAAGCCGAGCTGGCATTGCATACCAAGGAGGGAATCGGGGGGGGGGGGGAAAGGGAAGGGGAGGGAGGGGGGAGAGGTGGAGGGAAGAGGGTATTTGGAAGGGGAGGGGGAGAGGTGGAGGGAACAGCGGGTATTTGGAAGGGGAAGGGGAGGGGGAGGGGAGGGGAGAGGTGGAGGGAAGAGCGGCGGCGTCGGATGGTTGCTATGGGGACCGACCGACCGCCGCCGCGCCGCCGCCGCCGCCGCCGCCGCGCCGCCGCCCGCCTCCGCCTCGCCTCCGCTCGGATTTTTTTTTTCGGATTTGTGGCCTTTTTGGGGGGCGTTTTTTTTTTTTAATTTTGATTATTTCGTGGTGCATTTGCGGTATTATGGATGGGTGGGTGGGTGGATCAGGTAGATAGGTGGGTGGAGAGATTGGTAAGGTAGAAAGATAGGTAGATAGGCTGATTAAATGGATGACTGATAGACAGTAGAGAGAGAGAGAGAGAGGGGGGGGGGAGGGAGAGAGAGAGAGAGAGAGAGAGAGAACAGATAGAACGAGAGAAAGAAAGAGAACAGGAGAGACGAGAAGAGAGAAGAGAAACAGGAGAGAACGAGAGAGAGAGAGAAAGAGAAACAGGAGAGAACGAGAGAGAGAGAGAAAGAGAGACAGAAACAGACAAGAACTTAGACAGACAGACAGACAGACAGATCTCTTGCCTTTTGCCGTGTCTCCTCCTTCCTTCCACCGCTCTTGTCGCCCTCCCTCCGTCTGTTGCTAATGAGAAGCTTTTAATGTAGTGACTTGATGAAGCTCTCTTGTCTCTGATTGATGACCCCCCCCAACGTTCCATCCCCCCCCTCCCCCGCTCCCCCGTCGCCCTCCCCCTCCTCCTCGGCATGCATATTCGCGTCTCTGTTTTTTTTTTCTCTATCTCTCTTTCTCTCTCTCTCTCTCTCTCTCTCTCTCTCTCTCTCTCTCTCTCTCTCTCTCTCTCTCTCTCTCTCTCTCCTCTCTCTCTCTCTCTCTTCTCTCTCTCCTCCTCCCTCTCCCTCCCTCCCTCCCTCCTCCCTCTCCCCCTCTCTCCTCTCTCCTCTCTCTCTCTCTCTCTCTTCTCTCTCTCTCTCTCTCTCTCTCTCTCTCTCTCTCTCTCTCTCTCTCTCTCTCTCTCTCTCTCTCTCTCTCTCTCTCTCTTCTCTTTTTCTGTTTAAAAAAAATAGATATTTTGAAATAGATATTTTCCCGTCAAAAATATCGCTTATGTATAAAGTCTTTTGAAAATATCCAGAAGGTTTCGATACATTTCCTTTTATTTATTTCTTTTTCTTTCTAATTGCTTTCCTCTGTTGATTAATGAGCATTTTTCGTGTATCTTATATATAGATACATAGATATAGATACATATAGTAGATACGAAACTGGTGCATTGCCTAATGAAATTCTTTTGTATAATTTTCTTTGGTGAATCATTAACAGGAAAAGAGCAGGTGTTTGTGGTATAAATCGTCTGTTTTTTTTTTTTTTGTTTTTTTTTGCTTATTTTTTGTGGCGGGGGGGAGGGGTAGGGGGGATTTTTGTATTCCGTGTTTGTGATTTTTTTCTTTTTTTTTCTTTTGTGTTGATAGTTTATGTTGCTCTTATTTTCTTTGTCTGTCTGTCTTTGTTTGTCTGTTGGATCTCTCTCTCTCTCTCTCCTCTCTCCTCCTCCCTCCTCCCTCCTCCTCCCTCCCTCCCTCCCTCCCTCCCTCTCCTTACCTCCTTCCTCCCCTCTCCTCCCTCCCCTCCCTCCTCTCCTTCTCCTTCCTCCCACCTCCCCCCTTCCCTCCCACCTTCCCCCCTTTCCCTCCCCCTCCTCCCTCCTTCCCTCCCCCCCTTCCCTCCTTCCTCCCCACCTTCCCTCCCTCCCCCCCTCCCTCCTCCCTCCTCCCTCCTCCCTCCCTCCTCTCCTCCCCCCTCCCTCTCCTCCCATCTTCCTTCCCTCCCTCCCTCTCCCTCTCTCGAATATACTATGGGCTCATTACCCCCATTTTCGTCGCTTTTCGATAAGCGGCCCGGAGACAGATTAGCCAATCTCTCAACCTGTTTTTTTTTTTTGTACAGATTTGATTTCCACGCTTCATCATCATCGCGTTGTTACGGAGAGTTGGTGGGCTGTTTATCTCTTTGACAATCTCTTCTCCTCCTTCGCCACGGTGGGGTTTGGGCTTGGTTTTGTCTGTTTTGTCTGTTTTGTCTGTTTTGTCTGTTTTTTATTATTGTTTTTATTTATCATTATTATTGTCTGTTTGCCTGTTTATTATTATGATCATTCATTTATTATTATTATATTATTGTTATTATTATTATTATTATTATTATATTATTTTATTATTATTATTATTATTATTATTATTATTATTATTATTATTATTATTATTATTATTATTATTATATTATTTTATATTTGTTATTATTATTATTGTTTATTATTTTATTATTATTATTATCATTATTATTATTTATTATATTATTATTATTATTGTTGTTGTCGTCTGTTGGTCAAGAGTTAATGATTGTATCTATACACACATACGCGTACACACAAACATGTAAACACACACACACACACACACACACACACACACACACACACACACACACACACACACACACACACACACACACGCGCACACACATATTTATCCATTCTCGGCCATAAGTAGCTAATTGCTACTTATGGCAGGACCTTTACTTATAGGCGTCTGGAGAGTGACGGAGGCATGTGTCAAACCTCCTGAATTATGCATGCTCTTTGGCCTTGATTCTGCCTCCTTGCCCCTCCTCCTCCTCCTCCTTCTTCCTTCTCCTGCTCCTGTTCCTCCTCCTCCTTCCTTCTTCCTTTTTCCTTCTTCCTTCTCCTCCTCCTGCACCTCCTCCTCCTTCTTCCTCCTACTCTCCTCCTCCTCCTCCTCTCTCAACTCCACCCCTCCTCCTCCTCTCCTCCTCCTAATCCTCTTCCTCCTCGTTTCAACTCCCCCTCCTAATCCTCTCCTCTTCCTTTTCATCCTCCTTCTACTCCTTCTCTTCCTCTTTCCTCTTCCCCCTCCTCTCCTCCCCTTGCTCCTCCCTTTCCTATTTCACCTCCTCTACCTCTACCATTGATGTCCTCTCTCTCCTTCCTTCTCATTTCACCTTTCGCCTTACGCCTCCCACTCCCTTTCTCTCGCTCTCTTTATCCTTTACGATCTCGTTTTTCTTCTCTCTATCTCTGTTCTCGTATTCTCCTTCTTTCCTATCTCTCGAAGTTTTCTTCTTCTCTATACTCTCTATCCACCTCCTCTTCGTCCTCATTCCGCTCTCCCTCTTTATCTTCTCTTTTCTCTTTCTCTCTTCTCCCTTCTTCTCCTCTTTTCTCTATCCTCTTCCTTTAAGCTTAGTCTTCACAGGAGGGAGGGAGGGAGAGAGAGAGAGAGAGAGAGAGAGAGAGAGAGAGAGAGAGAGAGAGAGAGAGAGAGAGAGAGAGAGAGAGAGAGAGAGAGAGAGAGAGAAGAGAGAGAAGAGAAGAAAGAGAAGAAGAGAAGAAGAAGAAGAAGAAGAAAGAGTTAGAATCCGGGAGAGATTTTTCCTTCCTCCCTTTCTCTCATTTTCTCATCACGTGACCCGCCTATTCTTCCTCCATTAGTGTCTTTTATTCTCCTCGATTAGCCCCTTTCATCTCTCTGCCCTCCCCTCTCCCCCTTCTCCCCTCTCCCTCTTCCCTCCCATCCCCTCCTCCTCTCCTCCAACTCCTCTCGCCCCTGTCTAATCTCTCCTCCCCTCCCTTCTCTCTCTCCCTTCTCCCTCTCCCCTCTCCTCTCTCCCTATCCCTTTTTCTCTCCTTCTCCCTCTCCCAATCGCTCTCCTCTCTCCCTTCTCTTCCATTCTCACTCATTTTCCTATCCCCTTCCCCTTTCTCTCACCTCTTCTCTTTCTCTCCTCTCTCTCCTTTCCTTCTTCCTACCTCCTTATATCTTCTCAACCCCCTTCTTTCTCCCTTCTCATCCTTACTCTTTCACATTCTCCCTTCCATCCTCCCCCTTCTGATTCCCCTCCCTCCCCCGCTCCCTCTCTCTTCTCCCTCCCTCTCCATCCCACTCACTCCTCCTCCCTCACCACCCTTCTCCCTAATTCCACCCTTCTCCCTAATTCCACCCTTCTCCTCTCCATCCTTATTCTCACCTTATACTCATTCCTCTTCCTCCTTCCCCATTCTTCCCTCCATCCTACTCCATCCTTCCTCCCTATCTCATACTCCCTTCCTCCCTCCCCACCCTTACCCCTCCCCCTTTCTCACCTCATACTGCTTCCTTCACCTTCCTCCCTCCATCTTCCCCATCCTCCCTCCCTCCTTCTTCCCCTCCCTCCCTCCCATCCTTCATCCTCCTCCCTCTCTCCTCCCCATCCTCCTCCCTCCCTCCCCCTCCCCATCCTTCTCCCTCCCTACCTCCCATCCTCCTCCCTCCCTCCTCCCTCCCCATCCTTCCCTCCCTCCCTCTCCATCCTCCCCATCCTTCTCCCTCCCTCCCTCTCCATCCTCCCCATTCTTCACCCTCCCCATCCTCCTCCCCCCATCCTTCTCCCTACCCCCCGACCCCCTTCCGAGGTCCCCCGCTACCATACCGCTGGATACGACCTTTTGCTTCTCTGTTGAGGATAATCTGTTCACAATAGCATTGAGTTTGGCATACTATAGCCACCCCCCCTCCACCCCCTCCCACCCCCTTTTTTTCTACCCTTCGCTGCTTCCCTTCACTCGTTCTCTCTCTCTCTCTCTCTCTCTCTCTCTCTCTCTCTCTCTCTCTCTCTCTCTCTCTCTCTCTCTCTCTCTCTCTCTCTCTCTCTCTCTCTCTCTCTCTCTCTCTCTCTCTCTCTCTCTCTCTCTCTCTCTCTCTCTCTCTCTCTCTCTCCCCCCCTCTTCTCTCTCTCTCTCTCATACTCTGTGTGTGTGTGTGTGTGTATATATATGTGTGTGTGTGTATGTGTGTGTGTGTGTGCGTGTGTGTGTCTTCTCTCTTTCTATCTCTATTTCTTTACTTTTGTGTTTCTATCTCCCTCGCTCTATTTCTCCTTCCACCTCCTTACATTTATTGCATACTTAACGTACCTACACACACAGACACACATTTAATAACATGCAAATAGATTAGTATACATACTCCGACACCCAGTTTACTTTCACGACACCCACGTACATAAGCAGCCATTCGCCCCCCCCCCCTCCCTTTACCCCCACCCTGCTCCTGTAAGTAGCCTTCCCCTCACCCCCTCCCTTTACTCTCCGCCCCCATGCCTTCCAAAGCAACCTCCTTCCTCCTCCTCTTCCTTCCCTACTCCTCCATGCCTCTTCTCAATCGCATGCTCTTATCTCCTCCCTTATTTTCCCTTCTCTCCCCCTCCCCCTCTCCCCCTTCTCTCTTTCCTACCCCACCTCCCCCCTTTATCTCCCTTCTTCATGTCCCTCCCCCTCCTCCTTATCCCCCTCCCTTCCCCTTTACCTCCTCCTCCTCCCCCTACGTAAAAGGTCTTCATTACCACTCTTACTCCCCCCTTCCCCCTCCCCACTCCCCACTCCACCCTCCCTCCCCAACCTCACCCCCCTCCCCAACCTCTCCCCACCCCCCCTCCCCCTGTCTTTGCGCCGCGTTGCCCAGTTCACACGGTGCAAATGGCGGGTGAGACCGTGGTATTAGGTTCCTCGTTGTAAACAAAAGGATCCAGCACTGTAGGATTGGGTCCTCTCCTCCTCCTCCTCTTCTCTTCCCCCTCCTTCCTTCTCTCCCTCCTCGTCTCTTTCCCTCCTCCTCTCTTCCCCTTCCTTCCTTCTCTCGTCCTCTCCCTCCCCCTCTCTTCTCCTCCTTCTCTCCTCTCCTTCTCTTCTCCCTCCTTCCTTCTCTCCTCTCCCTCCTTCCTTCTCTCCTCTCCCTCCTCTCACCTCTCCTTTCCTCCTCCACTCCAACCCTCCTTTACCCCTCCCCTTTCCCTCACCCTCCTTCCCTTCCCCTCCCACCTTCCTATACCCTCACCCCCATCCCCTCCCCCTCCTTCCCATCCCCTCCCACTTTCCTAAATCCCTCCCCTACTCCTCCCCTCCTTCCCTTCCCGTCCCCACCTACCTATACCCCTCTTCTTCCCCTCCCCCTCCTTCCCTTCCCCACCAACCCTCCTTTACCCCTTCCCTTCCCTCCTCACCTACCTATACCCCCCCACCTCCCACCCTCTCCCCCTTCCTCCCCCCTCAGTCCCATCAGATCATGGATCCTTCGGGGCTCCCAAAGGGATCCCGCGGCCGGCAGGCCATCAGATCATGGAGGCTCCGGTTTCCTCTGGTTTGTTGTTATTGTGTGCGCGGATTTCTTGGGTTGCTGGGGGGGGGAGGAAAGGGGGAGGGAGGGGGGATGGAGAGGAGGAGAGGGGGAAGGAGAGAGGATGGATAGAGGGAAGGAGGATGGATGGAGGGAGAGGAGGGAGAGGGAAGGAAGAAGGGAGGGTGGGAGTGGGGGAGAGGGGAGAGAGAAGGGATAAGGAAGGAGGGAGGGGGAAGGAAGGGAGGGGAGGGGGAAGGGAGGAGGGGAAGGGTGATGGCAGTTTTTTTTTTTTTCATTTCTTTATCTATTTTTCCTATTCTATTTATTCGTTTGCTTATCTATTTAATCATTCGCTTATTTATATGTTTGCTTATTCTTTTTTTTTACTTTTTATTTTTATTTTAGTTGCTTTATTAATTCATGAATTTATCAAATTGTTTACTTATTCATTTATTCAATGATTGATTTCTTTATCATTTATCAATTATTAATGCATTTATACGTGAGTGTGCGTTTGTGCGTGCGCGCGCGCGTGTATGTGTGTGTGATGATCCTTGAACACAGCACATCAACATGGAAATATCAACAACACATATTTCGCCACCATTTCTCTCTCTCTCTCCCTCTCCCTCCCCCTCCCCCTCTCTCTATCCCTCCCACTCCCTCTCTCCCTCCTCCCTCCCTCCTTCCCTCACCCTCTCTCCTTCCCTCCCTCCCTTCCCCCTCCCCCCTTCCCCCTCCATCACCCTCTCTCTCCCCCCCCCTCTCCCTCCCTCACTCTCTCTCTCTCTCTCTCTCACATATATCGTGACCTTTTCAATGAATATTCTCCATGATTAACCTGCGTCTTCGTCTGTGTTTCAGTTCACTTGGTATTTGCAGTTTGTCCCCCTGACCTTTTCGGAAGCTCTTGAGGCGGAGTGTGGGTGGAGGGGGGTTGGGGGGTTTAGATGGGGGTTTGAGGGGGTAGGGAGAGGTGGGGTAGGAGTTTGGGGATAGGTGTTGGGGTAGGGGTAGGGGAGAGGTCTGGGGGCGGTTAGGGGGATAGGTGTGGGTGGGGGGTTAGGGGAGAAGTAAGGGGTTGGAGGGAGAATAGGGATTGGGGGGGGGGAGAGAAGAAGTGTTTGAATATAGGTTTTGGGGAAGGGAAGTGTGTGAGGGGGAAGGAGGGAGAGGGAAGAAAAGAGAGAAAGAAGGGAGGGAAGATGAGTGTCTATGACGCTAATGTAGGTGCGTGTGGGTGTGGAGGGGTTCATGGGTGGGGGGAAGGGGGAGGGGGTTGTGTGTGGGAAGTGGGGAAAGGCGTCCAGTGGAGGGGGGGAGGGAGGGAGGAGGGAGGGAGGAGGGGGGGGGGGGGGGAGGAGGAAGAAATGATATATTCAAATATCTGATATTTACACCGGTTGTCTGACGTCATTTCCGCTTCGGTGATGAAATGGTGATGAAATAAATTCTTAAGGGAAATTTCTGTTCACTTTAGACACAAATATATGAAGGTGATTCAGTATATGAATTATGATATCATGTATAGTTGATAAAACAGTATATCAACGAAATGGTCAAAGTCATAATAATAATGATGACGAAGATAAACATGTGAAGATAAACACACTTTTATAACTAAAAAAAAAAATCTCCAAATCCATCTATGATTTTTTTTATAGAAAATAGATAAATAAATACATAATGTAACGATAACTATGTTGTCTTTCTTTTCTTTCACAACACCAACTACATGATGTTTTTGCCTTCCACAACACTATCAGGTCTATGTTTTGTCTTCCACAACACTATCGCCATCTATGTTTTGTCTTCCACAACACTAACGCCATCTATGTTTTGTCTTCCACAACACTAACGCCATCTATGTTTTGTTTCCACAACACTAACGCCATCTATGTTTTGTCATCCGCAACACTAACGCCGTCTATGTCTTCCACAACATTAACGCCATCTATGTTTGTCACAACACCTAACGCCGTCTATGTTTTGTCATCCCAACACTGAACGCCATCTATGTTTGTTTCCACAACACTAACGCCATCTATGTTTTGTCTTACACAAACGCCATCTATGTTTTGTCTTCCACAACACTAACGCCATCTATGTTTTGTCTTCCACAACACTAACGCCATATCCACAACACTACGCCATCTATGTTTTGTCTTCCACAACACTAACGCCATCTATGTTTTGTTTCCACAACACTTTCTATGTTTTGTCTTCCACAACACTAACGCCATCTATGTTTTGTCGACGCCATCTATTTGTTTCCACAACACTAACGCCATCTATGTTTTGTCTTCCACAACACTACGCCATCTATGTTTGTCACGCCATCTATTTTTGTCTTCCACAACACTGACGCCATCTATGTTTTGTCTTCCACAACACTAACGCCATCTATGTTTGTCTCCACAACACACGCATCTATGTTTGTCTTCCACAACACTAACGCCATCTATAACAACGCCATCTATGTTTTGTCTTCCACAACACTAACGCCATCTATGTTTTGTTCCACACACGCCATCTATGTTTGTCTTCCACAACACTAACGCCATCTATGTTTTGTCTCCAAACACTAACGCCATCTATGTTTTGTCTTCCACAACACTAACGCCATCTATGTTTTGTCTTCCACAACACTAACGCCATCTATGTTTTGTTTCCACAACACTGACGCCATCTATGTTTTGTTTCCACAACATATCTATTTTGTCTTCCACAACACTAACGCCATCTATGTTTTGTTTCCACAACACTAACGCCATCTATGTTTTGTTTCCACAACACTAACGCCATCTATTTTGCGTTTTGCCATCTATGTTTTGTCTTCCACAACACTAACGCCATCTATGTTTTGTCTCCCACAACACTGTTGCGCCATCTATGTTTTGTCTCCACAACACTACGCCATCTATGTTTGTTGCGTTTTGTTTCCACAACACTAACGCCATCTATGTTTTGTCTCCACAACACTAACGCCATCTATGTTTTGTCTCCACAACACTAACGCCATCTATGTTTTGTCACAACACACCTACTTGTTTGTGACAACACTAACGCCATCTATGTTTTGTCTTCCACAACACTAACGCCATCTATGTTTTGTCTTCCACAACACTAACGCCATCTATGTTTTGTCTTCCACACACTAACGCCATCTATGTTTTGTCTTCCACAACACTAACGCCATCTATGTTTTGTCTTCCACAACACTAACGCCATCTATGTTTTGTCTTACTAACGCCATCTATGCCACAACACTAACGCCATCTATGTTTTGTCTTCCACAACACTAACGCCATCTATGTTTTGTTTCCACAACACTAACGCCATCTATGTTTTGTTTCCACAACACTAACGCCATCTATGTTTTGTCTTCCACAACACTAACGCCATCTATGTTTTGTTTCCCACAACACTGACGCCATCTATGTTTTGTCATCCGCAACACCTAACGCCGTCATTTCTCCACAACACTAACGCATCTATGTTTGTCTTCCACACTAACGCCATCTATTTTTTCCGCATTAACGCCGTCTATGTTATATCTTCCACAACACTAACGCCATATGTGTTTTGTCTCCCACAACACTAACGCCATCTATGTTTTGTCTTCCACAACAGAGCGTAGTGATGCTGATGTTCCGAGAGGAGAAAACACCCGAAGACGAAATAAAAGCCTGGCAGTTTTTCAGCATTCAGTCAAGCAGAGAATCTTAGATGTTGGTGAGTATTAATTCATGTGTTTGTTTGTCTCTTTTTTTCTGGTTATTTCGTTACTTGTTTTTTTTTTCTTATTTGTTTTGTTTGGTTCTGTCCGGTTATTTCGTTATTTGTTTTATGGTTTGTTTGGTTGTTTGGCTGTATCTGTCTTCTCTCTCTCTCTCTCTCTCTCTCTCTCTCTCTTCTCTCTTCTCTCTCTCTCTCTCTCTCTCTCTCTCTCTCTCTCTCTCTCTCTCTCTCTCTCAGAAAAAAAGAGAAAGAGGAGGAGGAGGAAGAAGAGAAAGAGGAGGAGGAAGAAGAAAAAGGGGAGGAGGAAGAAGAGAAAGAGAATGAGGAAGAAGGAGAAGACACCTGAAAATTTTGATTTTCTCCTGCTCATAAACCCACAATCTCAACACGTTTATGTCCATTCTTTTGACACAGAACTACAAATAACCTTGAAGATAAGAGCGTTGACCTTTTTTTATATCTATTCTCAAAAAAAAAGAAGAAAAAAAAGAAGAAAAAGATTAAGGGTCTTCAACCTTACAAGTAATGCGAAGGTTTAATGCTTGTAACAACTTCATCTTTCCATCTTTAACATTCGTGGGTTCTTCATTTCCTCGCTTCTCTCTTCTTTCTCTTTTTTTTTCCCTGTTTTATCGCTTTTCTCTCTTTCTTGATCTTTTTTTTTCATCCTCCTTACCTATCTTGTTTTGTCTCTTTCTTTCCTTGTCCCTTTTCGTTTTTTTTTTTTTTTTTGTATTTTTCTATTTTCTTTTCATTGCTTTCTTTTTTCCATCTATATCTATCTTTCTTTTTCTTTCCCTTAATATCTTTTCCCTCTCCTTCTCTCCCTTTCCATTTCTACCTTCCCCTTCCCCTGTTCTGCCTTTACCTCCATTTCTCTCACTTTCCGTCTCTCCCTTCTTTTTTATTTCTCTAAACATATCTCTGCTTTCCTTTTCCTCCTCCCCCACCTTCCCCACTTCACTCACATTCCTTCTCCCTACCTTTCCTCCAACCATATTCCTTCCTCTCTTCCTCCATCTCATCCCCAGTCTTTCAGTTCTCTCATTTCCCGATTTATCTGATTCCTCTTCCTCCCCTTCCTTATTTCTTCCATCTCTACATCTCCCTTTATTCCCCTACTCTCTGCTCTATCCTCTTCCTCCCCCACTTCAAGCTCTACTTCCCCAACATTTCATTATTTCATTCTCCACCTCTCTCATTTTCCCCCATTCCACCCTGTTAGTACCACCTCCCTCCATCATCCTCTCCCTTTCCCCTATCAACCCCATTTTCCCTCTCCCTCCCCACTCCCCCTATCTCCCTCTCCTCCCCTACAACCTCCCCACCTCCTCCCTCCCTCCCCTCCCCTCCTACCTTCCTACCTTCCCCACCCACCCCCTTCCTCGTACCTCCCCATCCCCCTTCCACCTCTCCAACCCCCACCCCCATCCTCCTTCCACCCCATCCCTCTTCCTCCTCCAACCCTCACCCACCCCCTCCTCCTTTCGCCACCCCCTCCTCCCCAACCCCCACCCCTCTCCTTCCGTCAGTACAAGCGGCCGGCCAGACGTCGGTGCGCCGGCCGCTTTCTTTACGACGAGAGCTGGCTGTGTGTGTGTCTCGTCTTCGGAGATGGCTTCATGTGCTTTCCTCCGATAAAGTGTTGCAGGGCGGGGCTAAGTGAGGAGGGGGGGGGGGGGGGAGGGTTAGGTCTGTCGCTTGATGCTTCTCTCTGGTTATTGTTGTTTGTTGTTTTTGGTATGTCGTTTTGTTTGTTCTTCTTTCGTTGTTTTATTCTTATTTTTTTCGTTTTATTCTTCCTCTTTTTCTTCCTCCTCCTCTTCTACCTTTCCCTCCTCCCTCCTCCTCCTCCTCCTCCTCCTCCTCCTCCTCTCCTCCTCCTCCTCCTCCTCCTCCTCTTCCTCCTCCTCCTCCTCTTCCATCTCCATCTCCACCTCCCCTTTTACCATCACCTCCTACTGCTCCACTTGCACCTCCACCTCCACCTTTTCTCCCCTACCACATCCATCTCCACCTCCAACCCCACCCCCTTTACCTCCACCTATTCCTTCAACTCCACCTCCACCACCACTAACTCCACCTTCCCCTCCACCTGTTCCCCTTCTCCTTACCTCCATCACCACCACCTCCACCACCTCTACCTCCAACTTCTCCACCTGCTCCCCGTTCACCTCCACCTCCAACCCTATCCCCTTTACCTCCACCTCTTACTTCAACTCCACCTCCACCCCCTCCACCCCACCTCCCCCTCCACACCCACACCACCTCCACCTCCACCACACGAAGACACATTTGGGCTGAAAGTACTCTCGCTTTATCTTTATTGAGCCCGGACCTTTAGCGAAGAGGAAGAGAAGAGGAGCAGGGATGATAAACGAAGAAGTAAGAGAGAATTGTGGATGAGATTCAGGCTCGTGTTTGGTGGTGTATTTCTCTGTCTCTTTGAGGATATTAGGGTATGACAGTTTATGATTTATTTGTATGTGTATGTGTCTTTGTATGTGTGCGTGTGTATGTATTTATGTGTATGTGTGTTTGTATGTGTGCGTGTGTATGTATTTATGTGTATGTGTGTTTGTATGTGTGCGTGTGTATGCATTTATGTGTAGGTGTGTTTGTACGTTTGTATTTAGGTATGTTTGTGTGTATATATATGTGTGTGTGTGTATGCATATGTATACATGTATGCATGAGGTCATATGTATTTATCTATGTATATATGTATGCATGTATATATGTATACTGTGTATGTGTGCATGTATGTATGTATACTGAGTATGTGTGTATGTATGTATTTAAATGAACAATTGCGTATCACTCATATAATTCACACAAACCCAT
>NW_020869673.1:749071-754071 GCF_003789085.1 Penaeus vannamei | reverse complement strand
CTCTTCTTCTCTCTCTCTTTTATTTTTGTCTTCTCTTCTCTCTGTCTCTTCTTTTTTATTTTTTGTCTTCTTTTCTCTTCTCTTTCTCTGTCTCTTTTTTTTTGTCCTCTCTTCTTCTCTCTCTCTCTCTCTCACTCTTCTTTTTTTCTTGATCTTCGTCTTCTTATTCTTAATCTTCGTCTTCTTGTTCATCTTCCTCTTGCCTTTCCTCTTCATCTTCTCTTTCTTCCCATTCTCTTCCCCATCCTTCTTCTTCTTCTTCTCTTTCTTCCAGTTCTCTTTCCCCTCCTCTTCTTCTTCTTCCATCTGCTTCACTAAATCTGCGATAAATCTCTCTAATTCTACGGTGCAGAAATGAGCTCTGCAGATCATAGTTGCGGGTCAATAAAGTGTTATCAAACGCTATTTAATTCAAGTCTCAGCGACGATAAGCAAAAATGGCCCTTAGGATAGTGTACAATAGTAAAAATTCTCCTAAAAAAAAAAGAAAGAAAAGAAAAAGAAAGGAAATAACACGTTTTTTTTTTTTTTTTTTTTGAAATAAACAAACTTTAATTTCTGAAAGTCTTGATAACTATCCTGTGGGTATATTTATTTATTTATTTATTTATTCATTTTTTACTCATCATCTATCTTTATTTTGTTGCATCTATATGTTTTACTTATTTATTTATTATTTTTTTTTACTCATCTATTTTTGTTTTGTTGCATCTATCTGTTTTCGTTAGTTTCTCCTCTCTTTCCATTTTCTCCCTCTTAATGGCGTTTCTTTCTTATTCAATTTTCCGTTTTTATATCGCTAATTTACGGTATTAGAAGAAAGAGGCTCAAGCGATCGCTTATCTGGGACGATATAACTGTTCTCTCCTCTCTGTTCTCCGGTGTTCATTGGTGCAATTTCGAGGCGATGTGGGTGTTGCAACTCGCGTGTGAAAAATGTATGATTATTAATTCTGTGTGTGTGTGTGAAAAAAATATATGTGTGTGTGTGTGTGTGTGAAAAAAAAAATGATTATTAAATTTGTGTGTGAGTGTGTGTGTGTGTGTGAAAAATATATGATTCTTAATTCTGTGTGTGTGTGTGTGTGTGAAAAACATATGATTATTAAATTTGTGTGTGCGTGTGTGTGAAAAAAAAACATATGATTATTAGATTTGTGTGTGTGTGTGTGTGTAAAAAACATATGATTATTAAATTTGTGTGTGTGTGTGTGTGTGAGTGTGTGTGTGTGCGTGTGTGTGTGTGTGTGTGTGTGTGAGTGTGAGTGTTGTGTGTGTGTTGTGTGTGTGTGTGTGTGTGTGTGTGTGTGTGTGTGTGTGTGTGTGTGTGTGTGTGTGTGTGTGTGTGTGTGTGTGTGTGTGTGTGTGTGTGTGTGTGTGTGTGTGTGTGTGTGTGTGTGTGTGTGCATACTCTCTGTTCTCCGCTGTTCATTGGTAAAACTTTAAGGCGATGTATGTGTTCCAACTCGTGTGTGAAAAACATTATTAATTCTCTGTTCTTCATATCTTCATTCAGATAGTAAGACGAACAACTTTAATGTGATGATTTACGAAAAAGGAGAGAATAGGAAGAAAAGAAATGAAAATATGAAAATTCGTAAATAAAGTAATAACAAATAGATACTCAGATACGTAAATAAAAGGGGAAAAGGAAGCAGAAAAAAAAAATAGAAATAAGAAATAAAAAGTATCTTGAAAATCTGAAGAATTATCACGTACAAAGAACTTAATAAACGCAAAGAAATAGAAAAAAACGAAAAGAAACGAAAAAAAAGAGAGGAATGATACGAAAATAGTTATTTTAATTAATAACTCCAGACACATATATCAAACTAAAAGAACCACATTAAAGATAGTCAAACAGTCACGTTTTTACTCTAGTTTATAACACCATAAGATCCTTTTAAAACGAAGGATAGCTGAAGATGACATTTCCTTCAGAGAGAAATGAGAGGAATAGGGAATAGACCTATCATTTCTGGCCATTCTGTAGCCCCATTCAGACCCCATTCAGGCTACATAAAGCGTAAAACGTCCTTGGGTTACCTCGCTACACCAGAAGAAAAAAAAAAGAAAGAAAAAAAAGTGTCTTCAAAATTCCAGGTGTAAATGAATCATAGAGATATCACTCATTCCAGATATCAAGGCATACCCTTGTTCTCTGAATTCTGAAGATATTGGATGAACTCTTTAAAAAAAGAACGAAAAGTTATAGTAAAAGGGGTCAGTTCTCTAAATTCTGATATACAAACTTAATAAAAAAAAAGGAACGGAAAGTTAAAGCAAAAGAGGTAATTTCTCTAAAGTCTGAAGATTTACAAACCCTTAAAAAAGAGGAATATAAAATCATAGCAAACGAGGTCAGTTCTCTATTTTCTGACTATATACAAACTCTTAAAAAAAAGAGGAATATAAAATAGCAAAAGAGGTCAGTCCTCTAAATTCTGAAGATACACAAACCCTTTAAAAAATAAAAGGAATATAAAGTCATAGCAAAGGAGGTCAGTGATCGAAGCGGTTACATAATGCTCCGGTGCATTTTGGCCGCGGGACGAGCAGGTGGGGCGGCGGTCGGCTCAGTCGAAGAGCCAAGGTTGATATTTCACATATTTTCCCCCCCCTCCCTTTTCTTCTGGCTCCTCAATCTTCCGCTGATTTGAGGGTGGGGAGGAGGGGGGGAGGAAGGAAGGAGGGGGGAGGAGAAGGGAAGGAGGGAGGGAGGAAGGGGTAAGGTGTTGGAGAGGAGAGGGGTTGGAGAGGGTGGGGGAGGGTGAGGGTTTTGGAAGGGGGAGGATGGGGTAGAAGGAGGAGGGAGGGGGAGGAAGGAGTGAGAAGGGGAGAGAGACGGGAGGTCGAGGAGGAGGCGGGAAAAAACAGAGGCGCGGAAGCTACTTTCGCGTCCGCCACGGGAGGAGAGAAGGAGCGGCAAGGGTGTTCGTGTGGTGGAGTCGCGGCAAAGAAAAAAAAAAAAAAAATTTCTGTCTCTTAAAGATTCGGTTCAGTCTATTTATAACTTTCAAGAGAAAGCTCATTACACAGGGAAATATATCTTTAAATTCATCTTATCAGAAGAAGAAAGAGAGAAAAAAAACTATATCGCCAGTAAATCATACCAGAAAAAAAAAAAAAATCTTATTACATATGGCTATATATCGCAAACGAATCCCATCACAAAAAAAAAATATATATTATCTTATTACGCAGAACAATATCCATTAACCGAATCATACCCGAAAAACGATTAAAAAAAAACAAGAGAAAAGAAAAAAAAAAAACGAAAATCCGAAACAGTCCCCGGCGCGTGTCTGGGATCCCCCCCCCCCCCCGTCCCGGTCCCCGCGCGCCTCCCGGAGACTTCAACGCCGCCCCAGGAAGGGATCCGCGGCGGCGACCTCGGGCGTGTGGGCGGCGGCACGACCGGAGCCCTGGTTATCTCGGGGAGGATCTCTGCTTGCTCTATCCCTGCCCTGGCGGAGGAGGAGGAGGCCCTGGCGGAGGAGGAGGAGCTGGCAGGCCCTGGCGGAGGAGGAGGAGGCCCTGGCGCCCTTGGCGGAGGAGGAGGAGGCCCTGGCGAGGAGGAGGAGGCCCTGGCGGGGAGGAGGAGCCCTGGCGAGGAGGAGGAGGCCTGGCGGAGGAGGAGGAGGAGGAGGAGGGCCCTGGCGGAGGAGGAGGAGGGCGGAGGAGGAGGAGGGCCCTGGCGGAGGAGGAGGAGGGCCCTGGCGAGGAGGAGGAGGAGGGGCCCTGGCGAGGAGGCCCTGGCGGAGGAGAGGAGGCCCTGGCGGAGGAGGAGGAGGCCCTGGCGGAGGAGGAGGAGGAGGAGGAGAGGGCCCTGGCGGAGGAGGAGGAGGCCCTGGCGGAGGAGGAGGAGGGCCCTGGCGGAGGAGGAGGAGGAGGCCCTGGCGGAGGAGGAGGAGGGCGGAGCGGAGAGGAGGAGGGCCCTGGCGGAGGGCCTGGCGGAGGGAGGAGGGCCCCTGGCGGAGGAGGAGGAGGGCCCTGGCGGAGGAGGAGGAGCGAGGAGGAGGAGGCCCTGGCGGAGGAGGAGGAGGCCCGGCGGAGGAGGAGGAGCCCTGGCGGAGGAGAGGAGGCCCTGGCGGAGGAGGAGGAGCCCTGGCGGGAGGAGGAGCCCTGGCGGAGGAGGAGTGAGGCCCTGGCGGAGGAGGAGGAGGCCTGGCGGAGGAGGAGGAGGCCCTGGCGGAGGAGGGAGGCCCTGGCGGAGGAGGAGGAGGCCCTGGCCCGGGAGGAGGAGGCCCTGGCGGAGGAGGAGGGCCCTGACAACGGCGCTACCCCGGCTGTCCTCCGCGACCCCGGTGAAAGTCGGAAGGCGATTCGGTGTTCCGGGAGACTCTTGTTTCCGAGGCGCTGTCTCCGAGGCGGGGGAATGAGAGGAAAATTCGATAAAGATGGGATAAAATAGAACGGAATTGGTAAATCGATAAAGGTGGGATAAAATGGAATGGAATTGGTGTATGTATAAAGATTATTTCAACTAAATATCTAAATAAACTAAATAAACATATAAATTTCATTTCAATGAAATATCAGAACCAGGAAGCAATCAACGACCAGACAAAAAAAAAAAAAAAAAAAAAAATCTCTCCCCCACCAACAAAATGAAAGCCAAAAAAAAAAAAAAAAAAAAAAAAAAGAATAATAAATAATAAATAAATAAAGGAATGATAATAAAAGAAATGACACGATAAGCACCAGCCAGTGAGACGAGCGCCGACCGCAGCTATGTATACATTTCTGTTTCGTTATAGTCGTATCGACCTCCCGACGCTACGAGCCCGAAACCCGAGCCCCCGACTTTGGGCCCGAAACTAAACACGCGTTTCACCGAAGCGAGACTCGGCGGGGGATCGGGTGACTCGAGCCTTTCCCAGGGTTAAGGGGACTCACTTAAGGGGCTGTACATGTTTTGGCCTTTTTTGGAGGGTGTGGGGGGGTGGAGGTGAAATCGGGGGGTGGGGGTGGGTGGGTGAGGAGGGAGGGAGGGGGGT
>NW_020869673.1:736571-739071 GCF_003789085.1 Penaeus vannamei | reverse complement strand
TAGGGAAGGATGCTAAAGCGTTTAGAAATGGAGTAATTTTTAAGGAGGAAGGGGGAGGAGAGGAAAGAAGGAAAAGAAAACGGATTGGGGAGAGAGAGAGAGAAGGGGCGAAAAGAAAATAGAAATGTAGAAAGAAAATAAAGGAAAAAGACACGCAGGAAAAAAAAAACAAGAATAGAGAAAAAAGCTGAAAATAGAATAAAAAAAATAAAGGGCAGAAAGAAGAGCGAAGAAGAAAAAAAAAACACAAAACCAGATATAAAACACGAAAAAAAAATGAAAATAAAATTCCAGACAAGACAAGGAATACGGAAACAAGGAGGTCGATAACAGGGAAGTAGGACACAGCACAAACATCCTTGAGAGATGCTTAGTGTCGCTGAACCAACGGCAGATTCTTCCAAGACTCTGGGACACTCCTCCAGGCACCCGAGAGATAATCACACGAGAGGCTTTTCATTCAGTTTCCAAGAGCAGCTGGGGGAGCGAAAACTTTTTTTTTTTCTTTATAGATAGGAGGTTTAGCTATATTTTACTTTGTTTTTTTGGTGAAGGAGGTTTAGATTTGTGTTTCTCTTCCTTCTGTGCAGGCTGTTTTATTTATCTTTGTCTGTCTGTCTGTCTTTTTATCTGTCTTTGCTCTCTCTCTCTCTCTCTCTCTCTCTTCTCTCTCTCTCCGTCTCTCTCTCTCTCTCTCTCTCTCTCTCTCTCTCTCTCTCCTCTCCTCTCCTCTCTCTCTTCTTCTCTTCTACAATCTCTCCATCTTCTCTCTCCTCTGCTCCTCATTCTTCCCCGGCTCTCTCCTTCTCCCCTCTCTCTAACAACCCTCGTCGTGCCCTCCTCTCGGCTTCTCTCTCTCGTACTCTCTTCTCTCTCTCTCTACTCTCTCTCTCTCTTCTTCTCCTCTCCCTTCTCCTCTCTCCTCTTCTGCTCTTCTCTCTCTCTCTTCCTTCTCTTCCGTTCTGGCTCTTTTCTCCTCCTCTACGTCAATCTCTACTCTCTCTCTCCTCTCTCTCTACTCATCTCTTCTCTCTCTTCTCTCTCTCTCTCTCTCTCTCCTCTCTTTCTCTCTCCTCCTCTCTCTCTTCCTCTTCTCTCCTTTCTTTCCNCTCTATTCCCTCCTCCCCTCTCGGTTGTCCTTCTTCTTCTCCTTCTCCTGGTCTCCTTGCTTCTTCTTCATTTCTTCGTTCTTCTTCTCCCTCTTCTTCTTCCTTCTTTCTTCTTCTTCCTTGTTCTTTCATTCCTTCTTATTCTCACTCTCTGCTTCCTTCTCCTTCTTTCTCCTTCTTCTTCTCGCTCCTTCTTTCTTCGTTCTCCTTCTCCCCTTTTCTCCTATCCTCTCCTTCTCCTCTTTCTTTTCTTGTTCTTCTCTCTCCTTCTCCTTCTTCTTTTCCTCTTGCCTTCTCCTCCTCCTCCTTTCTTCTTCTTGTTTCTTTTCTTCCTTCTTCTGCTTCCTCTTCTCCTCTTCCTCGGACCTTCTTCTTCTTACCTCCGTTTCTATCCTTCTTTCCTTTCTCCCTTCTCTTCTCCTCCTATTATTATCCGCCTTTCTGTTCGTCTGCCGTCTTCTCCTCCTTTTTCCTCCTTTTCCCTATCCTTTCTTCTCCTTCCTCCCCTCCTCCTTCTCCTTCTCCTCCTCTTTCTCTATATGCCTCTCCGCGTTCTCAAATACCCACCTCCTTCACACTTAGTCGCATTTGCTCTTTTCTTTCCTGCTTTTATTGCTTTGTTCCTCCTCTCTTCTCCTCCCTCTCCCCCTCGTGATTACGATTATCGTTATCATAATGATCATTATCATTATTCCATCAATATTATTATCATCATTACTACTAATTACAATTATCGTTCTCACATTTTTTCCTATTTCGCTTATCATGCTTTATATTCTCTCTCATGTTCCACCTTTGGCTTTTGCATAAAATCATAAAACTTTGAACATTTGATCTCATTAGGAAATATGATGAAAAAGGACAAGGAAAGAACATGTTAGAAAAAAGCTAAAAGATAGGAAGTTCTTTCTATTATCACGGAAATTAGAAAAACAAACAAACAAACAAACAAAGTTATATATGCATGAAAGACAATGAATTCTGTAAATATTTCTTCTAAAATGTCACTGCGTCGACTCCTTGTCCTCTTTTATCTTTTGTGCTCCTCTCTCTCTCTCTCTCTTCTCTCTCTCCAACTTCATCTCTCTGACTTTCACTCTGCTTCTCTTTCTCTACCAATTTTTTAGTCTCCCTGTCTATCTCTCTCCTGCTCCCCCTCTCTCTTTCTATCTCTCTCATTTTTTTTCTCTCTCTGGCAATAAGCTACTTTTCTTTTACACTTTGCTTCACCGAGAGAGGGAGAGAGAGAGAGAACGAGACACACACACACACACAGAGGGATGAGAGAGAGAGAGAAAGAGAGAGAGAGAGAGAGAGAGAGAGAGAGAGAGAGAGAGAGAGAGAGAGAGAGAGAGAGAGAGAGAGAGAGAGAGAGGAGAGAGAGAGAGAGA
>NW_020869673.1:719071-729071 GCF_003789085.1 Penaeus vannamei | reverse complement strand
GAGAGAGAGGAGAGAGAGAGAGAGAGAGAGAGAGAGAGAGAGAAGAGAGACAGAGAGAGACAGAGAGACAGACAGACAGATAGATATAGATAGAGAGAGAGACAGAGAGAAAGACGGACAGAGAGAGACGAATGAAAAGGAACGACAAAAGGCGCTGATAGATAATTCAGTAAGGTCTATTGGTTGGCGATTTCGTGTTCTATGTGGAATTCTTTCGTCGAAATAACATAAGGAAAAGAACAAGAACAACATCAAAAAAGGCATCCGAGCAGCACCTGCTATTGCAAGATTTTATTGATATATGACTTTATGGACGTATAATAATTATCCATTTGGCAGCGTGAGGCAGTACGATAAATCCGAATCTTAAATCAGAGCCATTTCCCTCTTCCCTTTCCTTTAAATATGCAAAAAAAATATTCATAAATTCTGGCTGATGGTCATTATCATCGTTCATTTCTTCCATGCAAATGACTTTTCCTTAAAAAAAAAGAAAAAAAAAAAAGCTGGATAATGACTTGAGTTCAGACTGTTTCCGTTTCCCCCTTTAAATACACAGAAAGTAATGTTCCAAAAAAAAAAAAAAAAAAAAAAATAATAAAAAAAAAAAATCAGTCGATGGGTATTGTCATTATTGATTTCCTCCATGCAAGTGATCTCTCATAAAAAAATGTTACCTTTCCCGGAAAAAAGACAATGCAATTCGTAAGTTTGTTCGACAGACTGGTAAATTTTGTGCAGTAAACCTTGGGGGTAAACTCACCCATAAATCCGGGATTCGGAAAACCGGCCCATAAATCCTAGGTTTTGGAATGTGATAAAAAATAGGGTGAGCCATGAGGTAAATATTCTATATTTCTAAATGAATTTACTTATGGTAAACCAAATCATTAATCAGTACATTTAATAGAATAAATTTTGGGGGAAATAAAACGCCAGAGAAAGAAAGAAAGAAAAAACAAAAACAAAACAAAGTAAGAGGGAACAATAATGAAAAAATCCGGAGTGATCCCTCGAGAGAGAGAGAGAGAGAGAGAGAGAGAGAGAGAGAGAGAGAGAGAGAGAGAGAGAGAGAGAGAGAGAGAGAGAGAGAGAGAGAGAGAGAGAGAGAGAGAGAGAAGAAAAGTTGACCCTCAGTGTATACACGACAAGCGAGGGAATAGACCTTATGTAGACACTGAAGTAGATCTCAACAGAATGTTTCTGATGATTAGTTATTGATGAGATTAATTATAAACGTCATCCAAAAAGTAATTTTTCCAAGTAATATCCCTTTTAAAAGTTGTTAAAAAAGAGAAAAGTTGAATCAAATCTTAGGAAAAGCATTAAAGATGCGAAGGATCATTAAAAAACCATCCGGCCAAGAGGGATTTCGAAGAAGCAAGGAGGATGAAATGGCGTGTCCTTCGCTCGAGAGGCATTGGACTAATTTCATAATCATCTCTTTGTTTGTCTGTTATAATTCGCATGTTATGGTGAGTGAGGAAATAAGTAGGTAGGTAGGTAAATATGAGAGAGAGAGAGAGAGAGAGAGAGAGAGAGAGAGAGAGAGAGAGAGAGAGAGAGAGAGAGAGGAGCAGAGAGAGAGAGAGAGAGAGAGAGAGAGAGAGAGAGAGAGAGAGAGAGAGAGAGAGAGAGGAGAGAGAGAGAGAGAGAGAGAGAGAGAGAGAGAGAGAGAGATCGAAGCTGCCACACGTGTGCAGACTTTTACGAAATCAAAACATCTTTTGGCGAATTTAGATTAAGCAATAAAACCTTTGTTGAAGGCACGAACACCCCCCCCTCCCCCCTCCTGCAATTTGTTAAAAGTGGAGAGGAAATAAGTCGGTGCAATAATCGAGGGGCGTGCACGTGTTGTGGTGTGGTGTATTGCAACACCAACACCCAGCACGCGAGAGGTGCTGAGGTAAAGTGTACACAGGCAGCAACCAAATCAAACAGAAACACACACAGACAAGATGGACTTCGCAGGCAGCATACAATCACACAGAGATGACATCAGTCAAGAACACATTAGACAACGCACAGACCACACCACAGCACACAACACACACAACACACAACGACACACTACACACACACGACCACACCCAACACACAACCACACGCACACACACGACAATAGCGGCGCAGGAGCACGCAGAACTCATTATATACTACACACGCGCACATTATCATACAGCGCATACGCAATCACATCTCACGAATAGGCGCAATCAAGCAACGACATTCACGTAAATCAGTCTCACGAATTCACACTCATTGAGCTCTCACAGCAGTACATGTTATGATTTCTGTGTAAAGGTCCACGCACCAACACACGAACATTCAATTACGCACATATATAGTTTTAAGTCAATCTAGAAAGATAGACGGTTAAGTTAAGTTTTAGCTTGATCATTGTACACTTATCATTTAGTAAACTTACAACATCAATTAGTTGATAGAGCTCTGAACAAATAAGACAAAAGAGAAAAACTGTGTATAAGACAAAATTAATAATAAAATATGTTTTTATACTCAATTCTGAAGGATAATATGTACGTAGGACATTCCTATGATAAGATATGTTTTCATTAGAAGTAATATCTCTAAAAACTCTAATATGACTTTAAACCCAAGTATTAATAAAACACCTATAGTTTCTGTGTATGCTCAGTCGTATGTTGCGTAGTGTGTTACGTTGGTGTGTGTTGTGGTGTGTGTGTGTGTGCCTAGTTATCGTATGTATGAGTAATGGTAATTGTTATTTTACTAGTAACGTACCGTGAAAGTAAGACAATCGGATATCCTCACTATTATTTGATACTAACGTGAACTCTTATCATCTACGTCACACTGCCCACACGCTCAATCGCTTTCACGACCGCAACTGCCGCCCGCAGCCGAATTATTTCCACCGACCTCAGCAACAACAAATCCTCACTTACCAATGATTTCTTCAGGAAAAGAGCGACCAAGGACTTAACGTCGAGCACTGTCTCGATCAAATCTAAACAGGCACAAGCCTCATTCAGGATTAAACAGGCGCAATGGGATCTTCATCAAAGCACGAAAAAGCAACTCGGATAGACTATTCAGGGTTGGGATTTAAGGACCAGCTGTGTTGGATATTTTCTAATCGTAGATTGCATTGGAAGACGGAAATTTCCTGTGAATCGGGTTAAAGGGCATGTTAACAAAATGTGCAACACACATCTATCGAACAACTATAATATAATATAACATTAATATATTTATTGGTCAAGAAGGCACAGGTTACATAATTATATGTATATTTTTTTTGTCAAACTTATCTAGTGCTAGAAGATTATTTACTAGTATAATTACTTCGGTGAATGAGGAAAAAATGACTAATTATAAATTAAATCTATGAAATTATATAAGAAGTTAATATAGAAATTAAAAAATTATATAAATCAAGAATAAGTTAAAATAGATTCATAGATATAATGAGTAGGAAACTATACTAACTATAATAGAATTTTCGAAATAAGAAATGTTTAGAAAAAAAAACTATAGATATAGTAATAGTTCACGAAAAATATGATATAGTGAAAAAGAATATTTAATCTGGCAACTAAAAAAAATGAATCATCGAATAAGGAAAACTGCAAAACTGCGTCGGAAAGCATTTAGAGAACGAAAAAAATTAACCGATTTGGAAATACAAGAAAATATTTAAATGCCAATGATTAGTTAAAGATGATTAATATAACTAACCAGACTAAAAAAATTACCTAGGGAATTACATAAAAAGTATACAAGAAATCAGAGAATAATGAATAATTATATTTAGATATGAAATAGATATAATATATAGACTGATAATTATTATAGAAATAGATGAAATAATGTGATCATTAAATATCAGAAATGTTGGAATCTAAAAAAGAGAAGAAATCTAAGAACATGAAAATCTAGAGCATCTACGCAGTCCATGTACTCGACATCCTTCCGCCTGATTATGAACCATTGTATAATGAGGTACAATCATGAAAAGATTCCTAGACCCGGATCCTCTAAGAGTAGTACTTGCACATTGCGTGTGTGTGTGTTAGGTATATGATAATCATGACCATTAATATTGCTACTAATAATATGTTTATCGATTAATCAACATCGTTTTGGTTACTGCTGTTATCGTTGTTCATCATCACTGTTTATCCTTACTCTGGATAAAGAATTGAATATAAATCTGTTCTTATAGAGTATATATATATATATATATTGAATATAACTTTGTTGAGTTATCTCTAGCAACCAACAGACAAAACAAATACTTAAACTAAAGCGATACCAATATCATGATAGCCTTTGTAGCGTTGACAGAGGTATATAAATGAAAAGGTAAAATATAAACAATTATAATTAAAATAGATAATAAACAAGATATAATAAAATATATAATAAAGAATGATTCTAATGTTTATAAATAAATGTTAATTAAATTAAGAAAATAGAACAATGAAGTAGAACAGAAATGATTATTAACATATAGTTATTAAATAAAAATAGAATAACAAAAAATAGAGAGAAGAAAAGAGGACTCGTGTAAAAATTATATAGATTGCAGTAACAACGCCACTTAAATTACTGCATAAATTTTCTTTTTTCTTGCTGACTGCTAGTAGTGATGCGTGTGGTGTATAGTCTCGTGTGGGTCATGTGTGTGTGGTGTGTGAGGTGTGTGTCGTGATATTATTGATTAATGATATTCCATTTAGACCTATTTTAAACTTTACTCTATCTTTTGTTATTTCGTTCCATGCATAAAGTTAAAATAGATACAAATAATATATATGCGTTCCAGCAAGATAATGTTATAGTACCATATATGTATCATCAAATTAAAATCAGACGAACAGTAAAAAAAAGAAAGAAAAAAGAAAAAAAAAAACTTTATGAAGCTAAATACATCACCCTTGGTGTTACCTTAGCAAGTTCCCATATACATAGGTGGGGAAATAGCATTATAGGAGGTGGTAGGGATATTATATTGGTAAGTGTCCTGATACTACTGCACACAAGGGTTTATAACAATGGAAAAAAGGGGTCATCGTAGGCGGCTCAGCATATACAATCGATAGTTATAGGGTGAAATAAGTCCTCCTAGAATATACATATCTTACCCTTGATATAAACAATACTACTCTCAGTATATAATACGTACATATGTTTTTATTCGTATTTAACCACTTAGTGAGACGAGGCAACGTTTATTAAGGGTTATGTAATCTGCGGCTAGAGTGAAGTTAGTGAACGTTTATTTTGTGGTTTATACGTGTACGTTTGGGAATAGAGAGAGAGAAGGTGAGGTATAATAGGGAAGGTATGAACGAGATAGGTGTGAGGTGAGAGGGATATCATATATATAAGTAGATTAGATAGAATAGATAGAGTAGAGTAGGAATAAGGGAGTGAAAAGATAGAGGAGTAGTACGTGGAGAGTACAGATAACATATGATACATAAGAGTGAGCTGGATGCGATAGGGGGATAGAATGATAGAGAGATGGTATTAGTATAGTAAGTAAGGGGGATCAGAGAGTAGGATTAAGAGGGAGAGACGGGAGAAGGATAAGTATATGGGAGAGGTAAGGGCAGACGGAAGCAGTAAGAATAGAAATGAGATAGGAAGGAGAGAGAATAGAGTAGATAGATAAGAGGGGGGTACCTCAATAATACATATAGATATACGTATATATATATATAGTAGGTGGGGGGAGGGTAAGGAAGGAGATTAAGATATAGTGTGTACGGTTTTTGATGGATACGCTGATACAGGGTGGGTGTGTGAAAAGAGAGTCAGATAGAGAGATAGAGAGTATACTAGATGTCTTAATAGAGTATAAGAGAGTAGAGAGAGATGAGATAGGAGAGGAGAGAGAATGAGAGAAAGAAGAGAGGAGAGATGAATGTAGAGGAAGATGATGAAAGAGAGAGATATAAGAGAGAGAGAGAGAGAGAGGAAGAGTGATAAGAGAGAGTAGAAGATTATAATAGAATAAGAGAGATGAGGATAGAGAGAGAAGATGAGAATAGAGAGAGAGATAAGAGGAGAGGAGATAAGAGAGACCGAACGAAGATAGTGAGGAAGAGAGAGGAGAAGAGAGCAGAGTAAGGCAAATGAAGATGGATGGGGGATGAAAGAGTGGAAGAGGGGGGGAAGGGGGAGAAAGAGTGGAAGGAGCGGGAGGGGGAACAAGGGAATAGGTGAAGTGAGAGAGAAACGGAAATGAGAGAGTAGGATAATAGGGATAAGGAAGTGGTAGAGGATAAAGCAGAACAGTATAATGAGAGCGGAGGGGTAAGGAGAAATGAAGAATAAAATATGAGAGAAGAAATGTATAGAGTAAAGAAGAATAAGTAAGAGTGATAAGAAACGAAGAGATAAAGGACGTGGAAAGAAAGGTTACTTAAGAGGAGAGGACCAGGGTAAGTAGAGAAGCAGGTAGAGCATGAATGAGGGAGAGGAGAGAGTAAGGACGGATGATATTATGCAAGCACGATTTATGCGCTTGACGAGCAGAAAGAGGACGAACAGCTAGATCGCACAAGGATGGCAACAAGTATAGAGATGAAGAGAGCAAGATAGATGCGAGAGTGATAGAGTATGTGTTATGTGAGTTATAGGAGAGAGACGCACGACGAGAGCAAGCAGGAGAAGATGAGACACGCGTGACTGTTATATATATAGATTGTTACGGAAGATAGGTTCACTAGATGTAGTGTACACTCGAGAATAGTGGGAGAGGAGAGGGAGGGGGAGAGGGAAAGAGAGAGTGGGAGAGCGAGATCCGGAAAGGCAGAGGGAGAGTGAGAAACGGAAGGGAGAAGGTGACGGAGAGCAAACAGGAGGAGCGGAAGGGAATTGGAGAGGACCACGAAACAGAGGCGACACGAGAAAGAGAAATACAGAAGATAGAGAAGAGATAGAGATATGAGAGAGGGGTATGGGAGAGAGAGAGAAAGAGAGAGAGAGAAGGGAAGAGAAATAAGAGAGATAGAGATAGAGAAGATAGATAGATAGATAGAGAGATAGAAGAAAAGTTGACCCTCAGTGTATACGCAAGCGAGGGAGTAGACGCAATGTAGACACTGAAGTAGATCTCAACAGACTGGTAAGTAGACCAGGAAGACCACGAAGCGTCCGGCCTCAGACTGCAGACCTGGGTTATAAAAGGCTTATTAAGCTTATGCAGGACGACAGGAAGGGTCAGGATTATCTCGAGATGCGGAAAAGGCAGTCGGGGCCGATTGTGAAGCTGATTCGTCGAGCTTGGAACTTTGAAGCTGAATCACTAATTAGATTACATACTACCACACGCATATACATACATAAACATACACAAGCCGTATTTTCAATGGAATTATTGGGTTCCCGAACACCAACCTGAAATAAATTGTTACCTTTGAACAAATTTGTTCCCAACAAAATACCATAAATATGAGACAGGTCTGACTGACAAAATTATTGGAACAAATTCGTTGTCGACTATTCCATAATTGTTTTGAGAACAGATTTAAATTGTTGTATAATGAATATAAATAAAATATGCCTTTAACAGTAATCTATCGCGAATAAAATACTCATGACTATAGATAAGAAGATACCAGTGGACTAAGTAAGTTTTATGCAATTTTCTAAGAGTTTGCTGCCTAACACGATTTCGAGTCGTAAGTAAACAAACGCAACCTACCTCCTCGTCGTATCGCGTTACATTTAGAAGAAAGACAATTTCCTCTCCACCAAGTTACGCTTACTAAAGGTATGTATACAATATTATGATGTCTATTGCTCTCAAAATAGGCCAATCTTACTTATGGTAAATATATTTGTCTCACATACTCCTCCAAGCTCTACCAGTGTGGTAGATATTTAATGTTAATTTCATTGAGTGATCATTAAAGTCAATACATTCCAAACTCATGTCCCTTCCAAGGAAAGTCGCCAATTTTCCTTTTACCTTGGATAAAAAAACAGTTTAATGAGGAGGCACAAGGTGTATGTATCTCTTTGTCTACTGCTGCCCCAGCAAAGGTCCCTCATTACCAATGCAGTGTATTATTTAAAACCAATATATGTAGATTAGACAGACAGACAGACAGACAGACAGACAGACAGACAGACAGACAGTAGATAGATAGATAGATAGATAGATAGATAGATAGATTAGATATGATTTACCCGATAGTGTGCACCCTCCCCCAGAGACTAAGTCGAAGAAAGTGATTTTCTTCTGCAGGAAATCCAAGGATTTCATCAATTCTTGGCGTTGTTTCTTCTGCGAATGAATCGTTGAGGAGATCGAGTACCATTTATCCATCGACGATCTTGATTTGATAGTCCCGATAACAGGGAAGGGCATGAAGTATATTAGGGAAATTACTGGGGAAAACAGGCTCAAATAATAATATATATATATATATATATATATATATATATATATATATATATATATATATAATTATATATATATATATATATACAGAGAAAGAGGGAAAGAGAGAGAGAGAGAAATAGAGAGAAAAAACTGAGAGAAAGAGAGAGAGAGAGGAGAAGAAAAGTTGACCCTCAGTGTATACGCCCATATCCCAGGTGCAGATACCACAGAGGCGGTTGTCAGCCCTAATGTCCTGCTGAGACGGAACACGCTGTCTCTGACCCTAATATAAGCTAGTCCAGGTCAAGGGCGCGTGTCAAGATGCGTCAAGCGAGGGAGTAGACGCAAAGTAGACACCGAAGTAGATCTCAACAGACTGCTAAGTAGACCAGGAAGACCACGAAGCGTGCGGCCTCAGACTGCAGACCTGGATTATAAAAGGCTTATTAAGCTTATGCGGAAACAGGAAGGGTCAGGTTTATCTCGGGATGCGGATAAGGCAGTCGGGGCTGACTTTTCGGTTCTGCGAAGCTGATTCGTGGACCTTAGAGCTGGGAAGCCGGATCACTAATTAGATGAGATATTACCGCACGCATACACATACATAAAAACACATAGATACATACACACAAACACACGGAAACTGATGTGTGTTTTGAGTATCTACGTGTGTGCGCGTATGTTTATCTGTTTGAGTGTGTGTGTGTGTGTGTGTGTGTGTGTGTGTGTGTGTGTGTGTGTGTGTGTGTGTGTGTGTTGTGTGTGTGTGTGTGTGTGTGTGTAAATACACACACACACACACACACACATAGACACTCACGCACATGCACCAGCTTCCTCCCGGGCAAAGTCAAAGGATCGGATGAAGGGGAGGGGGAGGAGGGGGAGGGGGGGGCGTAATGGCTCACCGAGACTTCCTTCTGCAGGAATCCGGTTTCCTGTCTTTTGATCGCTCTCTTTGGAATCCCTTCTCCCTGCTTGTCTTGCCGTCCAAGGCCGCGACCGAGGGAGCTGGGGAATTAGGGGCAGGGAGGAGGGGGAGGGGAGGAGGGGAGGAAGGGGAGACGGGGAGGGAGCTCAGGGGTGGGGAAGAGAGGGGAGAGGGAGTAGGGGACGGGGGTGGGGAGCGAAGGGGGAGAGGGAGTAGAGGGACGGGGGTGGGGAGCTAAGGGGGAGAGGCAGCAGGGGGATCGGGGGAGGGGAGCGAAGGGAAGAGGGAGCAGGGGGACGGGGGAGGAGGAGGGGGACACAGGGGAGGGAGCCGTAGAGGGAGGGGAGCGGGGGATAGAGGCGGGGAGAGGAGATTAGGAAGAAGGGGCGAAAGGAGAGAGAGGAAGAAGGGGGAGGGGCGGAAGGAGTGGGGGAGGGAAGGGGAGGGAGGGGGGGGGACGCGGTGGGGAAGAGGGTCGAAGATTGGCTTTTGACCTATGATACATTATATATTATTTTTAGTTTCTTATCATTAAGCATATTTATTTGAATAATGCATCATCCACTCTTTCTAAGACATCAGCTTCATAAGTTTTCCATCTATCAAAAAAAAAAAAAGGATGTGTGCGTACTGAAATATTTTTTTATTTTTTTTTCTTCTTCTTCTACTTTCCTCTTCTTTTC
>NW_020869673.1:678456-691303 GCF_003789085.1 Penaeus vannamei | reverse complement strand
TTTCTGTTTATGTATCAAAGGCAAACCAACGTCTTTTGCAATCTTTATTTTGCAGCGAAAATGCAACAGATATATTTTCTTACACGTCATGGTAAGAAAGTAATGTGTTTTGGCTGTCTTAGCCATTCAGACACAACACGGGTCTTCAGATTTTTGACACCCTACTCCTCATCCGCCGGTTTATGGACGTAAATTAACTATTCATAACAAGGCGTAATCTACAAGAACTCACGTCAAACTAACACTACTCTATGGAATTCCTCCGGGAGCCTTATCTGCAGCCAACTTCGAAGGTCTGCGAGAGTTGTTGTATGATGATCGTCTGTTCAGAACTCCCCAAGATAATGGAATTTATATGCCCATCCAATTTCAACTCCCTCACTAAAGAGCCTAAACTCATGCACTTCTCCTTAATCTTCATAAGAGCGAAACTCATCAGCATTCATAGCTCGCAACTCATCACAGAGTTGAGTCTTCCATCTCGCTCGCTGTTTGCAAACTCGTATCTCAGGAGTGGTTGGTGAGGTTCAAAAAGTGGACTTTCAGGTTAAGCGTTTGGCCGTTTGTATGGTGTCGAGGAATTATGGTCCTATGGGGAATTATCCGTATTATCATTTTAATCATAATCTTTACTATCATAGTATTCATCACCATCATCATCTTCGTCACTGTTGCATAACTCACAATGTAAACATGTAATTACTAAGGCTTCATTACATTTAATTCAATCGTGTCGAGTTAAGCAAGCTTGTAACTTCCTTAAAAATATATCGATCTGATCCATATCTCGTGTAAACCGTAATTACTGTAAAACAAGAAGAAAAGGGGACTTTGTCTCTTTGACATATCCCTATCAAATATTGTCATAAAGTCAACTTTACAATATTTGATTTACATTAAACTCCTGCTTAAAAGATTTTGAAAAGGGATGAGAGGGGTGAAAGCAAATATGCATTCCGGTGAACCATATCCACACATTATTCATACAAGCGTCTGGATACATGGCCCTCGAGGTCATACAGTACTAATATCTATTGATTAAAAACATAACATTGCATCGTATATGCAGATGCCCCTTCGATCACCAATTCCCCCAATTATGGGCTATTGCATAGACGGCGGACATCGATCTGTTTGCCTGTGGCTAGCCAGATCTCGGAACATCATTAGTGTATGCTAGACCGAAAGGAGAAAACGATCACTTCAGGAATTTCACAATATTATTTTAGGAATTTCACTGATATTACACGGTGAGCAGACTTTGTCGTTTCCAAAGAAAGGTGGGTACGTCTTATTTTTCATTTTATGTAGCCTTGTTGTTCTCCTTAAGACTGCCAAAATAATTAATTGGATGTTACAGTGCTTATTAGCTTACCGCTGAGTAGGAAATTTGTAAGCAGGATCACACGAAGACGTACAAATTTATTATTATAGCCTTTATGTGGATTGTCTATGGGTCAGAGAATAATGAAATAATATTCAATTGTGTTCGAGAGTACATCTGAGGCATCCAGTCTGTGTGTTATTCACCTGTGCTTATCGTGTTAACGGATGGCTAAACAGGTCCAAGAGTAGTTATTATGCTGAAAATTATCAAATTCCTGGTTGTCTTCGTAGATTTTTGAGAGGTTGGTAGGTCTTTATGACATAGATTGGCATAGGTGGATTAAAATCAGAGTACAAGATTTTCATTATCTGGGCTTTTCTAGAGATTCTAATAAAATCAGTATCACTAATAATAATAATAATACTGGTATCACTGTTATTTTCAGTGTTAGAGGTGTCTTTCATGGTTATGATCGTCAAGGCCACTGTTATCATCATCATAATCATTATCATCATAATCATTATCACTATCATGATTACCATTATATTCAATATCATTATCAATGTCATCATAATCAAATATTAATCACTATCCTCCCCCCTATCATTATCCTCATAATCATCATCACTAGTGCCATAATTGATCCGAAGCAATGACACAAATTAAGACGAATTTTGGCCAGACAATAGCAATGACTTATCACGAAAGGCCATTGCATTATTGTATTTCTTTGCACGAACTTTCATATTTCGTGTGGCTATGTGCACACGTCTGTATGTGTATTTATGTGTGTTAGTGGTATGTTTAAAACACGCTTGATATATATGGTAAATATGGGCCCGTATGCAAATAAAGGCATACTTATTTATGTAAAATTATATTTATACCACTGAATGCAGCACATAACACGAAAAAATGCATATATGCAGAGAGAGGCATAAACACATAAATATACATACATAATGCTTCCCGTACACAAACAAACGTAGAGAGGATAGTATAAGTCATTAGCCGCTATAACGCTATACCTCCCAGGCCGTTAATACCCATTAGTGTGATATATATTCGTATTATAGCAGCTTTTGTCACCTATTGTGCTATTATCACAGTAACTTGATGTAGTGACGGAACATTGGGAGCCTTCGCCATACTGCGTGGGAAGCTATGGTGAGTCTTTGTATTACAGGTTAATCTAACATGTACGCTGCCTTTCCATTATGGTTTCGGAAATGATGTAGATTAGAAAAGTTATACTGTATAGGTATGCGTAGTTTAATTCTACATTTCTTGATATTCAAATTTACTTTTTGCATGTTGTGTTAATTGTATATATTTTATATATATATATATATATATATATATATTATATATATTATATTAATATATATAATATATATATATATATATATATATATATAAATTACATACATTTAGACATGTGATGATGTGTGACGAAATTTTATTTTTATAGCTTACAATCCTATGGAACCAAGAACGAGATGGGTATTTAAACTTGTTGATAGGGCTTACAAAAAAGGATATTACTTACAAGCCCTATGGAACCTAAGACGATGGTCGAGATCTTGAGAGAGAAGACAGAGCAACACTCCAGTGATCTTTGTGACTCCATTTTCTGCAACAGAGTAAGTAACGTCAATTACCGGAGTCCCTGGCAGCTGCTTCGTCGTCGTGTAGGATCTGGTCTTAGGTAAGTTCATTTACCTTCACATTCTCGACAAAATATATCGAGAAAACAAAATTTGCAATAAGAGTTTGTAAAGAACTTCAAAAGGTCCAACATCAAGTGTAACATTAAGTGTTCCGTATTGAGTGTAGAGGACACAAAAGGAAAATATTGTAGGCCTTGTATTTATGTGTTATAGTACTACATTACATGTTATTTCGTATAAACCATTTCAATCGATTTTGATAAACTAATTTATGCGAAAATTATCATTCTCTTGGAGACACTGTCGTCTAATGAATCACAATAAACTTAATGTTATCACAACCTATACTTGGAGTACTTTAAACAGCGAAAAGGACGCTCATAAAACCTCATTTTCTCTTGATCACAACACCGAAAATTAGTAACCTCAAAAAAAGGATCTTATACCAATTAGAATAACATTAATGATGAAAATTACGTGAACATCACATACCCAACTATTAGCACACACACACCCCAAATCTCTTATATCAATTTTAAACAGCCGTAAGGGCGATGGAAATAGATTACCAAGTGTAGGAAAACCCTTAACAACCCAGCAGATAGCACGCACCACTGTGAACCGAGCCACACTACAGAATGGGACTTGTTTCGCGATGACTCAAGACTCTTATCTCTTCTGTGTTTTTATCATCTTTATCTAGTGTTCGTATGCTGGCATAGTCACCCTTATCACAGCGATAATGTATTTTGTGTATTTCGTTATATAGTCATTCTGTAAAAATGATTTATTGGTATTAGATTCGCGGAAGGAAGTATATTTGTTGA
Source organism: Penaeus vannamei (assembly GCF_003789085.1). Lineage (NCBI taxonomy): Eukaryota > Metazoa > Arthropoda > Malacostraca > Decapoda > Penaeidae > Penaeus > Penaeus vannamei. Next base: position 687,479 of record NW_020869673.1, on the reverse strand, counting down.
ATTAGTTTTAAGGTTGTTATTGATGTTATGATTCTCAGTGTGTTATGTCCGCTATTGCTGTATTTGTTGTTCATTTATGTAATGGTTCGTTGTCAGGATTATGGGAAAAAAAGTTGTTGACGGATTGAGACGAAAATGCACGGCTGGTTATCTACGTTCAAGTGAAAGGAGAAGAAAATAGATTCGAGTCTCTCTCTCCCTCTCATTCTCTCTCTCTCTCTCTCTTTCTCTCTCTTTCCCTCTCTCTCTCTCTCTCTCTCTCTCTCTCTCTCTCTCTCTCTCTCTCTCTTCTCTCTCTCTCTCTCTCTCTCTCTCTCTCTCTCTCTCTCTCTTCTCTCTCTCTCTCTCTCTCTCTCTCTCTCTCTCTCTCTCTCTCTCTCCTCTCTCTCTCCCTGTCTTTTTCTGTTCTTTCCACCCCTCTGTGTGTCTGTTTTCCTCCCTGCATCTCTCTTTTCTTTTCTTTTCTCCCTTTCTCGAAATGAAGACGCCAAGTTGATGGATCTGACTTGCGACAAATCAATATTATAGTCGCCACATTTGGTAGCAAATTATTGGTCTCAGATTCAATGCATGATATCGTTCTATGAAGTTCGATAATAATAAAAAAAAATAGCTTTATCCTTTGCATGAGGGTGCCTTTACAGAACACCATTATACTTTGCTTAGTTTATGGGTTTGTGAGTTTTCTATGTGGTTCTCTAGAATTGTGAGGTCCATGTATTAATGGGGAAGGTATTTTGATGCAGAAGGACACGCCATCCTTGTCACGAGTTTTTTTTTTTTTTTTTTTTTTTTTTTTTTTTTGTAGCATAGGCAATAATTTGATACAATGGACAGTTGTGTAATTTTATCGGATATTTCGGTTTCATAAAACTAAGTGGATTGTTGATAAGGACTTTGCATACTTCGGTAAATTCTAGTCACAGTGAGCATGTTTTTGCTGTTGTTGTTGTTGTTTTTAAATTTTGAGGTAAATGATAGCCTACTCATGATCTGGATTAATGATATAAAGATTATTTCGAAACAAAATTGTGTCTGTCTGTCGTCCTAAAGGAAAATTTGTTTAAATACATATACGTTGCTATTGTGGGGATCTGAAGTCTCTTAGAATGTTCAGAGGGTTTCACTAAAACACTGTAGGTCCTTATACGAAGTGTGTATAACGAAAAATAACAGAGCTTCGGGTTTTGTGTGTATATTCCTGAGGGGTTTGGTGGAGAAGCTCACTGACGAGCGAGTCTATGAGTTAAAGATTTAAAGATTTAGTTTCAGTTCCATTTGTTGCGGTGGATATCCTTTGCTGTGACATACTCTGCCACAACAGGAGCCTGCCTTCCCTGCCACAACATGAACCTGCTTTCCCTCTGCCACAACATCTACTGCCTTCCCTCTGCCACAACATGAGGAAAGGAAAGTGCGACCGAGCGAGAAAGAGAGAGAGAGAGAGAGAGAGGAGAGAGAGAGAGAGAAGAGAGAGAGAGAGAGAGAGAGAGAGAGAGAGAGAGAGAGAGAGAGAGAGAGAGAGAGAGAGAGACAGACAGAGACAGACAGACAGACAGACAGACAGACAGACGAGAAAGAGAGAGAGAGAGAGAGAGAGTCTGTTTTATTTTGGTTCTGAATCTCCCCCTGTGTGCGAGGAATGGCCGGGGTTACCATCCACTGGCAGCGCGCAGGATGGAACGCAGGTCAGCAAGATTGCAAGACCAGCACATTATTCATTGCACTACATAGCACATTACATTACACAACTGCCCAAACAAACAGTATTGAGAGCTAATTACACTGGCTATCAATAGTTCGTAAACATATTCTTTAGAGCACTGTGTACACTTTCATATATATTTCTACATACAGTTGTGTCCTGGGCTTGAAGTCCTGTTGGCTAGCTGTTTTAACATACGTACTGATAACAACTATGTCATTAAAACTTATATCAGCATCAATTGCTGTTTAGCTGATCTATAAACTCGGTATCATTTGTGAATTCATGATCGAAAAACAATATTGACAAAATTGTGAATCCATTTTTTTTTTTTTTTTTAGAACATCCCACTTTTCTTAAAAACAATATTGACAAAATTGTGAATCCATTTTTTTTTTTTTTTTTTAGAACATCCCACTTTTCCTCCAACTCCGCAAAACCTTCGTAACTACTCCTGTCTCAGGCTCTAGAGTAATGGGGTTTTTGACCACGTGTTGTGGGTTTAACGGGGCGGAAAGGGGAGTGTGAAAGCCCTCGTTGCCTCGTTGGGCAGTTTCCTTCTCGGCGAAGGGAAGGGTCCTGAGCTCCATTTGCTAGTGATACGGCAAGTTCAAGGATCACAGTTTGAAGAGGAATGGCAAGTGTTCCCAGATCTCGCGACCGAAGTTCTTAGACGTCATAGCACAATGTGATATATATATATATATATATATATATATATATATATATATATATATATATATATATATATATATAATGTATATACATATATGGTATATTAGTCACTTATTTGTCTTCGGCTCATTTATTGTAATCGGTTAAGATACTCTGTGAATTGTTATGTACAACTTACGTCTCTCTCTCTCTCTCTCTCTCTCTCTCTCTCTCTTCTCTCTCTCTCTCTTCTCTCTCTCTCTCTCTCTCTCTCTCTCTCTCTCATCATCATCATCATCATCACTATTAACCATTCCCATGTCTCACCGCCATCATCATAATCAACATCATCATCAATGCTGATAAGGATAATAAATAAAAATCGCTATATGACAAGTTTTCAATCCGTGTGTCACAGATAAAGCCCCATGCATTTTGAAGAAATACAAACTTTTGTAATTATCTCCGCTTTGTCTCCCTTATCACACCAACATCTCACAAGGCCCTGCTCTTCGCAAGATAAGGTTGCAGATTACGTGGTGCAATGTTTTCGTTCGATTAAAGTAGTTCAGGAAATACCGATGTTCTGACAGCCATTCGCCGCCGGGTTCCACTGTGAGAGTTGGCTCAGGCTGGTGGACGGGCTCAAGGTGTGTGCGTGCGTGCGTGTGTGCGTATATATATTTGTATATATATATATATATATATATATATATATATATATATATATATATATGTGGTGTGTGTGTGTGTGTGTGTGTGTGTGTGTGTGTGGTGTGCGTGCGTGTGTGTGTGTGTGTGTGTGTGTGTATATATATATGTGTGTGTGTGTGTATACACAAATATGCACGCACACGCACGCACGCACACAGACACACACAACAGACACACACACACACACACACACACACACACACACAACACAACACACACACACACACACACACACACACACACACACACATGTATACACATGTTAAATATGTCTATCTACAGACATCTTTCTAAATATATTTGTGTGTGCGTGTGTGTGTGTGTGTGTGTGTGTGTGTGTGTGTGTGTGTGTGTGTGTGTGTGTGTGTGTGTGTGTGTGTGTGTGTGTGTGTGTGTGTGTGTGTGTGTGTGTGCGTGTGTGTGTGTCTGTGTGTGTGTGTGTTCACGTTCACCTATTCCTCGGTGTAAATTCCTTTCTTCCTCGTCTCTTCTGTTTCTCAATTCATTCCATATTTCTCAATTCATTCTCTATAAATTTGTATTCGCAAACTCCAACACTTTCCATTTGTGAAATATAGTCCCATTTACGACATTCCTCTCAAGTGAATGAAATGTGCCTTGCATATCTATCCATATTTATCTATATTCTATATTTATCTATATTATATATATTATCTATATATATCTATATATATAATATTATCATATTTATCTATATCTATCATCATAAATATTTATCATATATCCATATTTATCTATATCTATATTCATCATAAATATTTATCCATATTTATCTATATTCATCATAAAATATCCATATTTATCTATATAATATTCTCATCCACATTTATCTATATCTATATTATCAAATATCTATCCACATTTATCTTATCTATCATCATATATCTATCATATTTATCTATATCTATATTATCATAAATCATATCATCTAGTATTTATCTATATCTAATATAATATCTATAAATATATTATCATATTCTATATCTCTATATTCATAAATATCTATAAGTATTTATCTATATCTATGTTAGTCATAAATATGCATCCATATTTATTATATCTATATTCATCATAAATATCATCCATTTATCTATATCTATATTCATCATAATATCTATAAGTATTTATCTATATCATATAAATATTCATCCATATTTTGCATATTTATCTATATTCATATAAATATTCATCCATTTTCTATATCTATATTCATCATAAATATCTATGCATATTTATCTATATCTATTTCATCATAAATATTCATCCATATTTATCTATATCTATATTCATCATAATATTTATCCATATTTATCTATATATATATTCATCATATATTCATCCATAATCTATATCTATATTCGCCATATTTTTCTATATTATATTCATCATAAATATCTATCCATATTTATCTATATCATATAATATATATTTATCATAATATTCATAAATATCATGCTATCCATATTTATCATATAATTACAATGTCAAATATTAATCCAGTGTTATTTACATGGAATATCAATCGCACTCCATATGGCAACATCGCTCACCCTACTACAGGAGGAGCCATTTTTGTAAACATCACGAATCGCACATCTATTATCAACCTTCTAGAATAACCAATATTCCAGTTGATAGATGTTTATTAAGAACCAAACCACTGCTACCATCACACACAATACACACCATATAGCTTGTTCTGTGTCTTAAACTGGCTATTAAACGTAAGTAGTTTTAGGATTTTCATTCTGTACCTTCCGGTTACTTTAATGGGGATAACTGCAGCATTTGGCGAAGGTACAAACCGATTGATGAAAGAAAGGAATAGGAAGAATATTGAGTTGTTAACATTGAAAGATATTTTGTTAATTGAAAGAATATTTTGTTAACATTTGAAAAGAATGTTTGAAAGAATATTGAGTTAACAGAGTTTGAACAGTTTGAAAGAATATTTGTTAACAAACAGCAGAATCTTTGTTTGTTGAAAGAATATTGAACTTTGACCCAACAGTTTTTGAAAGAATATTTTGTTAACTTTCTTCTTTGAAAGAATCAGTTTGAAGAATACCAGTTTGAAAGAATATTTTGTTAACAGTTTGAAAGAATATTGGTTTTCTATTGGGAAGAATGGAAAAGAACTTAGAGCTTTGATCTTTACTTTGATCTTTACGGATATACAGAGAAAAGGTGTGGTATCTAACGAGACATATTACAAGACAAGGGATAAGAAACGCTTCATAAAAGGGATTAAACGTATTTAGAAATCTACATTTATAATACGATGAGTTATTTAATAACAGGGCGAGAACGTTGGCAAAATGGTTCATCGAGAATTATAACAGCGGACGTTTTCCCGGTCTGTTTACATACGATACAAAATTCGATACAAAATTTGTGCAATGTTTCACAGGAAATAGGCTTATTTCAAAGTTTCTAGCCATTCAAACTATTTTCTTTGTCCTTAGAGGTACCACTAAACAATTCCTTCGAGTGTCACAGGATATTTGACCCTACAGCTATGGGACATAAGACCGATTGTTGGTTGTTTTATGGAACCAACTGAAAAGGCTGTCTCTCTGTATATCACTGTACTCCTGCCAAACAAGTAATTTTCTGCTATTATGGATCTTGATGAGCCATTTAACAACGGGGCGAGAACGTTGGGAAAATGGTGCATCGAGAATTATAACTAGTGGATGTTTTCCCTGTCTGTTTACGGCCTTCGAACTTACAGTATGGAATAGTCTGGGGTTTTGTCCAGTTACGTAATGCTGGGAAATACAGGAATTGGGACGTTAATAGCTTTAGCAAAACAGAATTCAAGCCAAAGGATATTAGAACTTCAAAGCTGGAGATCAGATCAGGAATGGAAGTGTACCAGAGAATTTTTTTAAATATTTCACTAGTTTGGTTGAGCCATAGATAGAAATACGAGGTTGGGACAGCTTTTCATTAATAAAAACTAATGGAGATACCATATCAATGGAGAAAAAAGGGAGTATTTTCGGATTATTTCTTTTTGTTGCTTTAATACGAAGACGTAGGGGTAACGTACTCAATATTAAGAAAATGTTATTAGGCCTACATTTATATCCTGTAAAACTAAATAAATCGATTTATGAAAAAAAGGATAATGAAATACATCACCTAATTTCATATTTATACCTTAAGGAAGTACACATTTTGGCAGATCAGAAGAAAAGTGGACATAGAACACCATTAACAAATACATAAAACTTTCCAGAAGACAGAAGGTTTCGGTACAACTTTTACACACGTGACCAGACAAGTTCTTCAACTTCTTGTGAACTGCAACACAAGTTCTTCAATATGCTCGGATTGCATAGATATTGCAGTGTGTTCGTCCCTTATAGTTGTGGTGAGCTTAGTTCACTTCGGAGTATCGACCAATCATAGCAAATCCTTCGAATTTTAGTTTGAAGTCCACTTTAGGAAAATAAAGTTGTGGATCTCGAGTTTTCGTGTTTACGTCACAGAAAACGGGAAGTCAAACACCTTAATCAGTAAGTAGTAGAGTAATTGTTATAATTTTTTGGAAGACCAGATGGAAGGAATATAATTATAAAGGTTGTGATGCGGTAAGAGAGAGAGGAGGAGCGAAAGAGAGTGGGAGAGTGAGAGAGAGAGAGAAGAGAGAGAGGGAGGGAGGAGGAGGAGAGAGAGAGAGAGAGAGAGAGAGAGAGAGAGAGAGAGAGAGAGAGAGAGAGAGAGAGAGAGAGAGAGAGAGAAGAAAGAGAAGAAGAAGAAGAAAGAGGAGAGAGAGAGAGAAGAGAGAGAGAATTTACAGAGAGATAAGCAATGGCATATCATAAAATATAGGGACTTTTCTTCGCAATTTTCTAACGTTTCAAGATACACTATCAACACAACAAAATGAAAACAGTAAGAAGTAAAGATTACGTTTTAATCCCATGATAAGACAGAGCGCTGAACATTTCTTTTAGGGAACTTATGGTGCCATAAAAAGATTTAAGAACCTCGTTATAATGGATCCAGATTTCAAGGAATTAAAAAAAAAAAAAAAAAAAAAAAAAAAACATTAGAAGACTGTAACATGTACAGTACATATCTAAAAAAAAAAAAAAAAAAAAAAAAAAAAAAAAAAAGACAATGGTTAATGTTAGTTTATATCTAAAAATTAAAATTCATAGAAACGGTTTTTATGGCAAACGAATTCTTGAGTGACCTGTCTTACGGAAAGATGAAACCTGACGGAAACTCTACTCGTACGCAGAGAATACAACGAAAAACATGTGTAAATGTGAAAGGGTGGGTCACACTAACAAGAGGAAGAAGGATGAGCTGTTACAGGGAAGAAATTACTCATATTAGACCCAGAAAAGTGAATTAGACCCAGAAAGAAATTACTTATATAGTCTGGTGCTTTTTTGGGGGTGAATTAGACCCAGAAAAGCTACAGGGATTTCCGAGCTGAAGAGGAAGGTTTTCAAAAAGAAAGATAATGAAAATTAGATAATAATAATAAGGATAATGATAAATTAGGAAATTAGATAATGATAATGATAATAAATTAGAAAATTAGATAATGATAATGATAATAAATTAGAAAATTAGATAATAATAATTAAGTAATTAGAAAATTTGATAATAATAATAATTAAGTAATTAGAAAATTAGATAATAATCAAGTAATTAGAAATTTAGATAGTACCAATGATAATGATCATAATAATAAAGATATAATAATAATAATAAGATAGGATAATAATAATAAACATAGGGATAATAATAATAAAGATAAGGACGATGAAAATAATAATAATACCAAGAGAGTCAGAAGACAAAATGTTATCTCGTTACTCTTTCTTAATTTTCTTTTTTCTTAAATTTAATTTTTCTTTTTCTTAATTTTTCTTTTTTTTCTGTTATCTCGTTTTCTTTTTCCTTTTCTTTCCTTTTTGGCGCTAAGTACCAACATCAGATACGTCGCCATGCCTGGAGGGAGCCGAGAGAGAACCATCTGGATACCCAGCTGCTCTCAATTTGAAATTATATTGCGTGTGCTTGGATATGAAACCCAGGAAATCTTGCATCCTGCAGCCGTAGCTTGCAAGAGGGAAGCCAGAGTAGAGCATCCGGGTCTTCTGGTAGATCTGAAATAGATATTTGGAGTAGTTTCAGGCAAGATTTTCAGAGATGGGAAATATCAGATGAAGGAGTGGATAGAGGCATAGATAGATAAAGAATGGAAGTGGAGAACTCTGAATAAAAATTTATAAAAAAGCAGACGATAGATAAAAAGGAATAAAAAAAGACGATACAAGCACTTAGGAGTCTCATTAAAGATTTACTCTCATATGTAATAATAATAATAATAACAACAATAATGATAATAAAATGATATACTAATACTAGTACTAATACTACTAATGATAACAATGATACTACTACTAATAATAATAACAATAAGGATCATTAAAAAACCAGGAAGCCTTTGGCAGCCCCCGGAAGCCTCTGGAAGACCCAGGAAGCCTCTGGAAGCTTCTGGAAGCCCCCGGAACCCCCCAGAAGCCTCTGGAAGTTTCTGGAACCCCCGGAAGCCTCTGGAAACCCCCCAGAAGCCTCTAGAAGCCTCTGGACCCCCCCCCCGGAAGCCACACTGACCAGAACCATCCCGATCTTGAGGTGACCCGCGTTGAGGAGGGGTCTGCGCCGAGGAAGCCTTCTTGTCTCTCCGCCTGCCCCTGGGTCGTGCGAGGTCGTACTTGATGAAGGCCAAGGACGGTTCGCTGGGGCTCTGCAGGCACGGGCGAAGGCCTGCCACGTTCTGGGTGGCGTAGACGGCTTGCAGTAGGGACTCCCCGCCGACCACCACGGAACCGAGGCTGAAGGAGGGGGGGGGGGGAAGGTTTTAAGTTTCGTCTTTTGTTGTGTATTTTATTCCCTT
>NW_020869673.1:655956-660956 GCF_003789085.1 Penaeus vannamei | reverse complement strand
TTTCTGAACTCCATTTCTGTGTCTCTTTGTCATCCAGATCAATCAGCGCGAGGTCTTATTTTCTTTTCCTTCTTCCTCATTCTTACCTTTCAATCTTATTCGTTCTCTGTCTCCTTATCTATTCTCCTCTTCTTATTGGATTTTCTCCTTGCCGTTACCATAATGTTACCGTATTTCCAACCTTTTTTTTTTTTTCAAACCTCGGAATCCGTTAAACCTGGACGTGTTTTTCGCGCCAAAATTCCCCGCATCGTAGCAGACACGTGTGAAAGGAGAGCTTATCTCTGACTTTCCCTCGTAAGTACAACGCCGAAGTCCGTTTACTGACATTACGGGCGTGTTCTTGTACGTACAGATCTATATTGTTCTAAAGCTGAGGTAAATAACTGCCGTGAAATAGATTGCAATAGGGAAAAAAGGGGGAAATTTGACGCTTTCGACGAAAACGGCTGACTAACGCACCCGAAAAAATCCGATCGATTCTAATCATGAATTAACCTAAAGGACTAATAAATAAATAAATAAATAAATAACATTCAAAGCCGGCCCCCCCCCCCCCCCAGCAAATACGCCGAAACGATATCAAGCAGTAAATATTTACCAGCACCTGAATGTATTTACTTATTCGCACTAAAAGTCGTAATCCGACTTACAGCATGATGAAGAGGTAATATATGATAATTCGTTTTTTAGGCCTTTCTTACGACCCCGAGAAATAGGAATGATATTGAGACCAGTGCATGGGTCACGTGACGCACGCTGGAAATCTTAACGCTCATAGATCTGTTCAACAAATGGCTGGCGGTTTGATTTATGGGTCAAAGGCAGATTTTGAGACTTACTGAATCTTCTTCCAAGATGGCGTCGAGTGAGAAGGGATATAGCTGTCGACATGATATCATTTTTGTGAGAATTGATATGTTTGTTACCTGAAGCATATCTGTTATGCACACACACACGTACACACACAATACATAAGCACACACACATACACACACACACACGTACATACAACACACACACACACACACACACACACACACACACACACACACACACACACACACACACACACACACACACACACACACACACACACACACACACACATACACATACACACAAACAACACACAAGAAAGAGAAAGAGAGAGGTATGTATTATGTGCATATACATGTGCATATGTATTTAAATGTGTGGATCTCATCTGTCTATATATATACGTATGTGTTTATGTCTATGCATTTGTTTGTAAATATTACTAACGTCTATTATAAACATCCTTTTTCTCTCCTTTCTCTATATTTTTTCCCCTGGACTGAGTTATTTCAGAAAACTGCCTTTTCACAGCGCCATAAGTATTGTACATATTTTTAAGTGTTATTATACCTAACTTTTGTAAGTGTATTGTAAACCCATACAGGGATTATCAGGTTAAACTCGTTGCTTCTTGGTGTAGTTTCTCTCTCAATAAACGTGTCAAAGTCAAAGTCATAAGATAAACTATTAAACCAAATTGTCATTTTTTCTTGACACTTGCTTCATGACAGGTAATAAGGAAAGGTAATTTGAGGACAAGGATAAAATCGGAGTTGGAATTGAGTCGTTGAAAAACAGTTAATTCCAACCATATATTTTGTTGATGTTTCTTTATTTTTTTGTTTTTATTATCTTTATTATTTATGTATTATCATTGTTTGTTCATTTATATTTACGTTTATTATTATTCTTATTATTTATGTATTATCATTGTTCATTTATTTTAACGTTTTTTTTTTTTTTTGGGGGGATCCATTTTCAAAGTAAAAAAAAAAAAAAAAAATAAAACTGAAATAGCATCGGTAAGATTTTCACTCTGAAAAAAAAACATCAAAATAGTGTTTTACGAAAAAACACGTAATGATTTAGATAATCTTAAATCTTGATTTAACATCCTGGTGTGTATTCCTGATATTTTTATTTTCTCTTTTTCTGCAAAAGAAAGGAAAGAAAGAAAGAAAATCATGATAAAAAGTAATTTACGGAATTAAAACAATATTAAAAAAAAATCCTTGTGTAATATATATATATATATATATATATACATTATATATAATATATATATATATATATAGTAGTTATATATTATATACATCGGTTATTAATTATTTATCATTTTATTCACTATCATTATTTCTTAATATTATCATAGGCTGATAAAAGGTACTTTTTTCTATATCGGCGATAAAGGGTAAGTAAAAATGGTTGAAAATGTATTGCCGCCAAGAATCATAATAACTTGACACACTCTTCTCTCTTTTTTCTTTATCCTCTTTTTCTCTCTTTCTCTCTCTTTTTCTCTATTTTCTCTATTTCTCAATTTCTCTCTCTCTCTCTCTCTCTCTCTCTCTTTCTCTTTTTCTGTCTCTGTCTCTGTCTCTGTCTCTCGTCTCCTCTCTCTCTCTCTCTCTCTCTCTCTCTTCTCTCTCTCTCTCTCTCTCTCTCTCCTCTCTCTCTCTCTCTCTCTCTCTCTCTCTCTCCCTCTCTCCTAATATTCTAAGCGTTTTACTTTGAATTTAATTTTTACTGATCATACGGAATTAATGAGAATTATCAAGCAATGTTAGCTATGTGTGAAAAATTATAGTTATGATAGAAACACCATTCTCAACAAGAGAATTACTTGACTGATGTGCACTAGGCTGCGTTGGCAACACTGGATATCACTCAAATTCTTTGATGATTGAAAATTGACTTTCAAAATTTAATTCATATGATAAAAAAGTAACGATTACCTGTAAAAGAAAACACACACACACACACACAAACACACAACACACACACACACACACACACACACACACACACACACACACACACACACAACACACACACACACACACACACACACACAACACACCACGCGCCGCAAACAAACAAACAAACAAAAACATAATCTACACATACACATACCATCCACCACATACAAATACATAAAATACACGTATCTTAGCAACACCACGCCCCACAGACTGCCAACTTACTAAAAGGTAAACTCAAATCACTAATTGCCATTTCAACACGCATAACCGCCATTCCCGCGACCGGTTGTTAACGTGAGGTGTTGGCGGCATGTTAACCTTCCAGCGTGGTGCTTAACCTGCAGTTTAACAATTAGGGAAGATTATGAGGCGACAACAGAGTGAAATGAGGGGAGCAAGTCGTGGAACATTAGGTAGGGGGGAGGGAAAGGGAGAGGGAGGGAGGGAGTGGGAGAGGAGAGGGAGAGGGAGAGGGAGGAGAGGAGGGAAAGGGAGAGGGAGAGGGAGAGGGAGAGAGGGAGAGGGAGAGGGAGAGGGAGAGGGAGAGGGAGAGAGAGAGAGAGAGAGAGAGAGAGAGAGGAGAGAGAGAGAGAGAGGATTGAGAGAGAGAGAGAAAGAGAAGAAAAGAATGATTTTGATTAAAAAAAAAAAAAAATGAAAAAAAAAAAAAAAAAAATAGACCACAGACTAAAACAAAATCAAATTACACAAAACATAAAGATAAAAGATTCAAAAATCAATTAAGCAAAAAGCCCAAATAAACCATGCTCATTATCGCAATCAAGAAATCCCGACTTGGCAACCGCACGATCAACACATGGCCGTTACAAAACCTTGATGAAAGACCACCTCGTTAGAGCGGCGTCGCGTGATAGTTAACAGCAATCTGCGTAAGTAAAGAATACTGACGTTAATCCACTAACGTAATCCCCTGGACTTCATAACTACGAGAGTTTGTTTGTAATACCAGATCATTTGGGATTCTGTTTGGGTGGTCGTGTGCGGTAGAGAGAGAGAGGGAGAGAGGAGGGGGAGAGAGAGAGGGAGAGAGGAGAGAGAGAGAGAGAGAGAGAAGAGAGAGATGGAGAGGGAGAGAGAAAAGGAGGGAGGAATGGGAGAGAGGGAGAGAGAGAAGAGAGAGAGAGATCGAGAGAGAGAGAGAGAGAGAGCGAGAGAGAGGAGATGAGGAGAGGGAGAGGAGAAGGGAGAGAGAGAGAGAGAGAGAGAGAGAGAGAGAGAAGAGAGAGAGAGAGAGAGAGAGAGAGGGAGAGAGAGAGAGAGAGAGAGAGAGAGAGGAGAGGGGGAGAGAGGGAGAAAGGGAGGGAAGGGAAAGAGGGAGGGAGGAGGCGAGAGAGAGAAAGAGAGGGGTGAGGGAGGAAGGAGAGGAGAAGGAGAGAGAGAGAGAGAGAGAGAGAGAGAGAGAGAGAGAGAGAGAGAGAGAGAGAGAGAGAGAGAGAGAGAGAGAGAGAGAGCAGAGAGAGAGAGAGAGAGAGAGAGAGAGAGGAGAGAGAGGAGAGAGAGAGAGAGAGGAGAGAGAGGGAGAGGGAGAGAGAGGAGAAAGAGGAGAGGGATGGAACGCTAGGAGAGAGAGAAAAGGAGAGAGAGAAGAGGGAGGAGAGGACGGGAGAGCAGGAGAGAGAGGAGAGAGAGAGAGAGGGAAGACAAGAAAGAGAGAGAGAGAGAGAAAGTGTTTGTCGACAAGACGGTTAAAGAATTTTACAACGAAAACCCTTATGGTTGTACAAACATGGTATCTCGTGATTTGTATTTTAGTCGGTAGTCGAATTTATGTCATTTATATAATATAAAGCTATCATTGTCTTACACGACTTCCATTTTTTCCTGTGATGAAAATGTCAATGCTAGTTTTTTTTTTTTTTTTTTTGCTATTTATTTGTTTTCATTTATTTGTTTATTCATTTTGCTTTTTTTTTTGCTATTTATTTTTCAATTTTTTATTCATCTTTTTTATTTAGCTGATTCTTCGAGAGTAAATCAATACATGATATTAAAAAATAATAATTTCATTCAGTAATGTAATATATATATATAGTAATGTATATCATTTAGAACTCAGGATAAGCAAAGTTCATCAGTATAGTCAAACGCTTTAAAATGCATTTGTTTAAGTCCCCCTTACACAAAATATATAATTATTTGATTATCGAATTATTTAAGCCTATTTCATCTTAAACGGTT
>NW_020869673.1:645956-650956 GCF_003789085.1 Penaeus vannamei | reverse complement strand
TTTGCTCTCGCCATCACCTCGTCTGACCGGCTTTGACCTGGCTTTTAACGGAGCCGAGATATTAGAGATACGGGGATTGTACTGAATAACTTATTTGTGGGAGAAAGGTAGGATTTGAGGAAGAAGAAGAAGAAGGAGGAGGAGGAAAGAAGAAGAAGAAGAAGAGGAGGTAAAAGAAGAAGAAGAAGGAGGAGGAGGAGGAGAAGAGAAGAAGAAAGAAGAAGAAGCGAAGAAGAAGAAGAAGAAGAAGAAGAAGAAAGAAGAAGAAAGAAGAAGAAGAAGCTAAGAACTGATAGATGATAAAAATGGATTTTTGCCTAAAAGCGAATTTTAACACCGAAAAAAAAAAATTGCAGATTTAGTCTGAAAACAAAAAAAACTGTACTTTACTAAGGAAACAATATAGAATTATCTATAGGAAAAAATATATAACACCCAGAGACAAAAATGTGAATAGAGAGATGAAAGGAGAATATATTTAAGAGTGATAAAAATGCGAAAGAGAGAGATAGAGCAGAGTGAAAGACCGTTGGAGTGAATTATTTTTATTTGTGGTTATATTACAAAGTTTAACGATGTTATGGACCTTTTAAGCAATTACTTCTATTAATATTTTCGAAGTATGTTTACTTTCACTAATCAAATTACCTATTTTCATTACACCTTCTTTACCTAAGATCGATTCAGTTTTCATAATCGCAAATCTGTTTTTTTTCTAATTATTAAATACTGATCTTACTTTTTACCTTAAATAAAATATCCTCAAAAGTGGTAGAACCTCATAAAAGTGAGAATATGAGAATGAAACAAGAAAATAACACACACACACCCGCAGTCACGTGGTTCACAGCGAGACCTTGAACAACCGTTAAAAAAAAAGAAAAGAAAGAAAGAAAAAAAATGGCGAGGAGAGAATGTGAATAATTATCAGTAATCCAAACCCATTAAGCATAATATAACCTTGAAAGATACGACTGGAGAAAAAATATTATGAGAATTAATAGATAACGCAGCGTGACATCTTGTTTGTGAATTACTCTTTTAGTGAAATTAGATGTTTCTTGTAACTACACAAATATAACCCTTCGTATTTCAGTGTCCTGTGTAAAATAAATAGATAAATGAATGAATAAATAATAAGATTAAAGTAACTTCGAAGTTCTACGAAAAGGAGGCTATGAAGAATAAAAATGCGAGAACTTAACGAAAGGAGAAAGGCCAGAATTAGGAGATTAAGAAAGACCTAAATTAACCTAATGGATCTGAGGAGACCTTATCATGACAAAATGCACCCGATAAATGAGGTCAACCCGAGAGACAAAGGGGTTATAATATTCTTTTATGGTTTCTTCAGCGGGTGTATGTATTGGCGTAACAATAGGATTATGAATAGAGGGATCTTAATGATAAAAACGTTTCTTTCGGGTTTGAACTCTGAATAGCACATCCGGTTATAAGCAACGCCGTGTATTCCGTATCATCCACGTGGATCTAATCAAGGAATTAAAACGGGTGAAAAAGGGTAGTTATTAAGGAGGCAATTTAGGCGGGAAAAAGGGCTCGGCAGATTGCTTATCACCTAATGCTGACAGTCCGTAAAGAGGTTTACAGCTCGGCACCTGGCCTGCCTCGAGCGCGCCATCTTCACACGAACGCTCACATGCATCCGCCTGCCGCTACACGAACGCTGTCGCCATAAAAGCTGGGGATAAAAGTGTAACCCGCGTGCGTTTAGGCGATATTAAACCTAATGGCTATTAGTTCTTGGAACGGCTTTTTTATGAGCTTGGTCAGCTTGCATACTAAAGCGGGGAAGAAAGGCGAGACTCGAAACTTTTATGATGGTGTTTCGTATCGCCCCGGTGCTGATGACGTCACGGGAGGAAGTTAAAAATTGTCAGAAAGGTAAACACAATTATCACGAAAACAACAACTTTCAACAGAAGTGTAAATTTGCTTCCGAACTTTAAAAAAAAAAATGAAATCCGATAAGAAAAGGGTTTACATTTTCCGGGAATTTTTTATCACATCTCATCTACACAAGAACATCTCAGAAATAAGTGTTAAATGCATTTTTTCCTTGATTGAAGTGCATGTGTACTTGACATGATAATGCATTCAAATCTAAAAAAAATATATAATAATCATATAAAAATATAGATAAAGACCCAGATATCCTTTCAGTTACTTTAATTCATTTGTGAAGTTGAGTTTAATTAAGGCATTTTCGTGCCACGTGTTGCATGAAAAGACAATGATACCAATAATGAGAATGATAAAAATAATGATGATAATGATGACAATAATAGTAGTATTAGTAGTAGTTGCAGTATTATCATTGATAATAATTATGGTAATGATGGTAATGATGGCGATGATGATAAAGATGTGATGATAACAATAATGATAAACAGGGCAATAACATTAATGATGATGATGATAATGATAATGATGAGATATGATGGTGAAGTGATAATGATAATGATAATAGTAATAGTAATAATAATGATAATAATACTAATAATGATAATAATAATAATAATAATAATAATAATAATAATAATAATGATAATGATTATAACAATGATAATAACAAATGATAATAAAGATAATGATAATAACAATAACAATGATAATCATGATGATGATGATAATAACATTAATAATGATAATGATAATAACAATAATAATGATAATGATAATAGATAATGGTGATTATGATTTTGATAATAATAATGATAATAATGGTGATAATATTGATAATGATAACGATAATAATGATAATACATTATTACTGTCACCGTTACTATTCCTATTCGCTGCCGTTACTATCATAACTATCATTATCATCATTTTATTCTTCATCTTATCATCATTATTATCGCCATAATCGTTAATCATGACTTTATCCTCATGCATTGCAGAAAATAGACCCGGCATATAAAAAGTTAAAGACCGCATTCGGACAAGTCAAAGCGAGAAAAAAGATTGCAAATGTCCGATTCCGTGGTCTTAATCTTAAAATTCTTCCATCTGTCACCATTACTCTCTCGTTTTTTACGCAATAGTATAGAGCGAATGATATAATAAATCACAGTCTTATTTTTGTTTTATGTTTGCGGTTATACAAAGAAAGCGACGTTTACGAGGAGATTAGAATTACACTTCAAGGAAAATCGGAGAAGGATGAATTAGTAACGGAGATTCTTTCGACATGAGACGCCGAGAGATGCTTCAGCTAAAGTGCCTGAGTTCAGATTGTTCAATACTTATATTCTCTGTCTGTTAGCGCTGTTATTATTATTATTATTATTATTATTATTATTATTATTATTATTATATCATCATCATCATCATCATTATTATTATTATTATTATTATTATTTATTATTATTATTATTATATATTATTATTATTATTATCATTTATCATTTTATTATCATTATTACGGTTATCATTATCATTACTGTCACTATTATTATCATTATTACATTATTAACGTTATCATTATTATTATCATTAGTATTGATGTTATTTTCATAAAAATCATTACTATTACTGTTATTGTCATCATCATCATCATTGTTATTGCTATTATTATTGCTATTTCTACTTTGGTTCATCATTACAAGGATTATCATTATTATCATTATTATTATTATCGTCTTCATCATCACTATTGTTATCATTATTATCATTACCAATATGAATATCATTAATGCTGTTATTATTATATTGTCCTCATTATAGTTATCATTATCATTTTTATTACCAATATCTTTATGATATTCATTATCATTATTATTATCAATATCATCATTGTTATCATTTGTATCACTACTGTCATTATCATTATTATTCTTTTTTTTCACTTTCATCAGTATTATCACTATCCTTATTTCCATCATCATCATTTTCCTTACTATCAGTAATTATTATCATTAATCTAGTTGTTGCTGTTGTTATCCACATTATCTGTTCTTATCACCATCATCAATATCATCATCATCCTTCCTATTACTGATATGGCCATCATTATCAGCATTTCTATCATCACAATCATAATGGGCAGATATAATTGACGTCACAGGACCAAGGTAGTGCTTTTGGCTGTCAAGTTGCTGTCATATTATTATTTACTATTTTGAAAGGTTCTGGGAAACAGTTGCTATCGATTTTATGCAAGTGAATGTACCGAAGTGGGTTTCTATGTATATTCCTTGTGTTAATTATACTATAAGACAGAAACCTAATTGTTATCATAACTTAACTGAATTTACAGTGTCTTTCTTCTAATCATAACTTAACTGAATTTACAATGAACAATATGAATTTTACAATATCTTTCTTCTAATCATAACTTAACAATATCTTTCTTCTAATCATAACTTAACTGAATTTACAATATCTTTCTTCTAATCATAACTTAACTGAATTTACAATATCTTTCTTCTAATCATAACTTAACTGAATTTACAATATCTTTCTTCTAATCATTAACTTAACTGAATTTACAATATCTTACATAACTTAACTGAATTTACAATATCTTTCTCTAATCATAAACTTAACTGAATTTACAATCTTATCTAACTTACTGAATCAATAATCATAACTTAACTGAATTTACAATTCTAATCATAACTTAATGAATTTACAATATCTTTCTTCTAATCATAACTTAACTGAATTTACAATATCTTTCTTCTTCATAACTTAACTGAATTTACAATATCTTTCTTCTGATCATAACTTAACTGAATTTACAATATCTTTCTTCTAATCATAACTTAACTGAATTTACAATATCTTTCTTCTAATCATAACTTAACTGAATTTACAATATCTTTCTTCTGATCATAACTTAACTGAATTTACAATATCTTTCCTTCTGAATTTACAATATCTTTCTTCTGATCATAACTTAACTGAATTTACAATATCTTTCTTCTAATCATAACTTAACTGAATTTACAATATCTTTCTTCTAATCATAACTT
>NW_020869673.1:608456-633456 GCF_003789085.1 Penaeus vannamei | reverse complement strand
TATTCATGAGTTTTTCTCACACACTTAAAAATGTTGAAATATCTACTGAGAGAAGGGACATACACTCGAAAAGTCTTTTATTTTATTTTTTATGCCGTGTGTGTGTGGGACGGGGGGTGTTCCTCAAAGTGACATGGAGGGAGACTTAACAGGCCGAATACTAATGAGCTAAAGTTATTTCCCAGTATTCACCAAGTCGAAAAAAAAGACTTGTATTTGAGAAGGTACATGAAAATACAGTAGTCATGGTGTCAACAAAAAAGTATATAAAAGAAACAAAATCAAAATTATCAAGGACACTTTTATTCTGATGTTTTCATTTCATGGAGAATAAGATACAACATGATTTTATTTAAAAATCACAGAAGGATAGGTTTTGGAGGTGAAAAAATGATATGTTGCACATAAAAAATGCACCAACACAAAACTTTGAATGTTCAACATTTATGAAATGCACCCAGTACCTACCATGCCAATACTCTCACCAAAAAACTATAACAAATGTTAACATCATTTTGTTCTTCTCTAGCAAACTCATATCCCCTAATTAACAAAGAAACTTAACATCCAAGTGGCCACGAACCACAAACCAACAAGCAATGAAGGAGAGATCACTCCCTTTGGCGCTGCAGTACGACTAAATATCCGAGGGCACCAACACTACTAGGGACGGCTATGTAAATATACATGTAAAATTAAGCATAGCTCAAGCAGTCATCAGTATCGCATAAGTGTGGGTTCTCTACAAAATATCAATGGCCGAGACTCATTCTCTAAACCGCTTCTGGGATGGATGCATTTTGTTTCTTTCTTTCTGTAAAAACTGACATAGTTGAAGAATGATCTACTTTTTCCCCATCTTGTATACCTATCCCAATCTACATTTATTATACTAAACAGCAGTAAGAAAATGAGCCTGGCCTTTAATAAATATAACAAAGCATGTTGAACCCTAAACAAACAGTCTAATATGCCATACCATCTTTATACTTGGTCCCAGACCTGCTCTGCCACTGGCCTGCTAATGTCAAACTAAAATGTGAGATCTTTATTCAAAAGCTAACAAACACATTTACCCAATTACTTTATGCTACATAAAATCCACTCTAAAATAAAAGGCGTATATAATCAGACCAAAATACCACAATGTCACGCAAGTTTCCACAATAATTTTCCAATATTTAATACCATGCGACACCTTCTCAAATCATAAACATTTTCACATAATCTGTCAGATATCATAAAAAAAAAAAAATAATAATAAAAAAAATCATTCCTGAGGATCAAGCAAAATGAACATAGCTGCATTTGTCATGTGCACTTTTGTATATACCTTTCCACTTATTACTCAACCTGCATACAATGCGAAACAAGAATTAGTGGACTGTTTGCTTCATTATAGTCTCAAGCCAGATCACAGCATTAAAAAAATTAACACAGTATAAATGCGAACACTTTAAGATGTAAGTTCATCCCTGATCTTATCTCACATAGCCACATTGTATAACAACATTTAAAGCAAAATACAAGCTGTATACAGTGTCTGGCTCAATAAAACAATTTATGAAAGTAAAAATACACCACCTCAAAAAGGCAGTGAAATTATCCTTATAAAATCAACTGCAACACACACTGAGATTCAAATCCATTTATTAACCAGGGTAATTTATAATCTCGGGGCTCTGAATGCAATGCATGGTTTAAGTCCTAGCTCATGCAGATACATTTCACAGATCGATGAAATTTTTGAGTATGATCTTCCGTCTTATGCATTTTGTTATATCCAACTTCTCCGGAATTACTTACGGGCACCAGATTAAAATCACATCAATATTACTCTTACTATCACAGTCAGCTGCCTTTCAGGATCAATATACATTTTTCAAAAAAAGTGTAAATCCATCTGGAATTCCAATCAAACTAATTTTAATCTTTGAAGTTGGGACTGTCCATACCCCTACAACCTCAAAGCCACATTGAGAGGAAATTATATCCTAGCCTTAAAGTCAATACGTAATACATACGGTACAAGAAGACACTGCCCTTATGATCAAACTATATATTTTCTAATTTGTATAACTTTTCTTGACTTCCGTGGACAATGCAAGATGCATTTACCTTGTGATAAAATACAAGGAACAGTGGAACATACACTGCCACACAAATGAAAAAAAAAATGGCATAAAGAAGAAGAAGATGATGATGAAGAAAAAAAAAAATCATTTGGAAAAAGTAACAACAAATCAGTGAAACCTATCTTAAAAAGGCAGTACTTGATCCTTATCTTCTTAACAAACACCCATCTGGCAAAGCACTAAATCTCATGAAATCATCCTAATTATTATTCAAGCTTCCTCTCTTCCAGTATTAACCTTCATTCATTTATTTATTTACTTAATGCACATTTCATCTATTTACTAAATTACTCTAATTACAGCCAATGCCAACTGCATGACATCTTTTCAAAAGATTTTCTTAACTTGCAATTGAAAACTACATGTCCATCCAGAGGAAACCCAAATACTTTCCCCAACACAATAAACTAGCTTTTCCTGGGAGTGGAAATATCACCATCCACGCTAAAAAGAACTACGCCAAAAATAAAAAAACAATATCCGTTTTTGCTTCTCATTAGGTTCCCCGACCATTAAGCACTTCTCCAAGTAATCACAGCGAACACTTTTACATTTATAAAGTAATCTCCTTGGTGCATCCCTGACCAGACTCATAAGTATGCTAAAGTCACTGCCAGGTATGAGGTGGAGGAAGAGGTGGAGGAGGTGGAGGAGGAAGAGAAGGAGGAGAGGAGGGAGGAAGGAGGAGGAGGAGGAGGAAAAAGGGAGGAGGAGGAGGAGGAGGAGGAAAAAGAGGGAGGAGGAGGAGGAGGAGGAAAAGAGGGAGGAGAAGAGCGAAGAGGGAGGTGAGGAGAAGAGCAAAGAGGAGGTAGAGGAGAAGAGCGAAGAGGAGGTGGAGGAGGTGGAGGAGGAGGGGATGGATGGGGTGGAGGGGAAGGGGAAGAGATAGGATGGGGATGAGGAGGAGGAAGATGAGGAGGAATGAACGAGAAATGAAGGAGGAAGAGGAGGAAGATAAAGAAGACAAAGAAATAAGGTAAGGGTGATGAAAAAGGTAGGAGAACAGAGCAAGCCTAAAATAAAGTTGTTTTAAACCCCACTATCAAACCAATCCCCAGTTTTACTCAGTCCTACATGCTATTAAATCTCAATAGAAGAGCTACTTTTGTTCCAGTACTGAAGAGAGAAAATAAACCGCAACTGTCTACTCCATCCACAGAGTACCCAATAATCTCTAGAGCAGTGAACACAATGGACACATCTACCCCATCCTGACCTGTAAAGCAAATTACACTGCAGCATTTGAATATAAAAAGTTAAGTTCTACTGAAGTTGTATGTGATTTAGTTCTATAATTTGTACATTTGGAAAATTTGTAAAATGAAAATAAAATATATAAAAGACACACCATTCATTAAATCAATATGTACTTCTACTGGACAAAATTCTCGATAATAATAAAATTCAATTTTGTATTGTAACAATGAGAAAGTCAAATTTTTACCATTCATTATTTAACATATGAGATAGATTTGTATATTTGCACAGCAAAGAACTGATTCCATTGTACACTTTGTACACAAACAGAAATCTTTGAAACATCAGTCAAAGATTCATAAAATGACTAATGTTCAAAATTTGTCCTTAATAACATGGCTTCCCAGCTTGAAAGTCAGCATAAACATTTTTGAAAGTAGATCTTGTGACAATTAATGTTATTGCTGATAACAATCATAGCCCGACTGCTATAACAAATATACAAACTATAAAATTCTTACCGAATTGGCAACCTCGGTCACCAATAATGTATGTCAAATTAGATTCTGAGAAAACTCAACACGTATATGATTAGCTGAACTTTGCAGAATAAAAACCTCAGCAATATAAATCAACATTCTCAACAACATGTTGTTCTTAGAGACTGTATAAAACACATATGAAATACAGTAAATATCTATTACAGCATAACCCTGGATTTACATCACCAGTAAAAGCCTTCAAAAGCTTATCAATACACAACAAGTTACAAGTTATGTATACACAAACATTAAATAGAGTTTGCATTACCAAGAGAATGCAATGCATGATTGCATGCTCTCCTCTGGTAACCAACTTTTCCTACTAAGAAATAGTTGTTCATTTATGCTGGGCATTTTTATGCCAAAACTTATACACACACACACACACACACACACACAT
Organism: Penaeus vannamei; assembly: GCF_003789085.1. NCBI lineage: Eukaryota > Metazoa > Arthropoda > Malacostraca > Decapoda > Penaeidae > Penaeus > Penaeus vannamei. Next base: position 629,182 of record NW_020869673.1, on the reverse strand, counting down.
CCAAGGCTTAGACATTCTCTTACTTTGTAATATTTAAGAATTGAAGACAGGTTTGTGCTTATTCTGAAGAATTTTAAGTATAAACATGAGAGGAAAAGGGTAGTAAAGGCACATAAGAATCAAAATGTTAAAAATAAACTAATGGGAGATGATACCTGGGTAAAAACTGATATAAAAAAAAACAGAAGAAAATAATAATGAAAACAGAATGAAGAGTAGACAAGGAAATAAACGTAGGAAGACGATCTACATTCATATCAGCAGAAAAGATGAGGGAAAACAGGAAAGAAGAAACACTTACAAAGTTATACCAAGTAAAATCTTCTCATGCTCCTCAGTATATAAAAATTAGTGACAAAACTTTATAGTTAATGATAAGAATTTTTAAAAACAATACTGCCAATATGCCAATAAATCTTGTCTGCATAACTTGTATGCACACACTGTTTTGCTTTAATTTATCTTCAACATTTTTAAAAGGAACCTCTTAATGCCCAATCATGTGTAGAAACTACAGAGCATTTAACTCATGTTGATATAAATTTTAAAATACAACAAAATAAAAATAAGACCAATTTCCTAATACAGATGTGTATTACCTGTTATAAAAGGGGTTTCTAAATACTGCTAGGTTCATTAAAAAAGAAAATCTGGGACATTTTGTTCTCTCGCCTGCCTCTTATTGCTATTCTCACCTTAGTGTCAGAGAGAATATTACCTGCAATCTAATGGCTTATTTCCACTTTATAGTAATCCATGTCTATTTCCTATGGTCAAGCTTTTGTTTCCCATAAGTATTTCATTTTCTTTCTTTCCATAAACCATTTTACACTGCCAACATTTCCAGGTTCAGTACATGTGACATATCACTTAACGTTTTCACTGTGTATCTCTACAAATAATAACGTTTTCATCAGAGTATTTTCTAAATTTCTCTTTCTTCTCACTGACACACATACTCCAGAATCAAGTTGCTTTTTAGTTTTTCTTTTCCAGTTTTCAATTGTCTTTTGGAAGATTACTGTTATCACTCCAATGTGCCTCCACATCTTTTAGATTATTGCACCAAATTTTTTTCCACAGGTGCGGGTGTGACTGCTGCAGCTCTGTGAAGTCCCGTCAGTGCCCTCAAGCCATGATGCAAAATGAACTTATCTTAATGCAGGAAAACTGTCAATTCATATATAGCTATCAATTTGAAGTCTCTGTGGTTTTACTTCAAGACATGTAGATATGTTTCAACTGTCTCAAATCCTGAAGATAAGCTTAAGAAGCAAAAAATAAAAACCCTTGTTAAAAAAGGCACTGTTTATCACAAAATAACTCCTATAATATAAAGAACTGCAATTCAGTAAAGCTGTAAAAAATAAAGAACAACATATCTTCAACTGGAATGATGCTTGGGCTTTTAATCTCTTAGTAGGCAAGTGAATTTGATTTTCAGTTCAACCAAATTCACGTACCATCATCATCTTTAGTTCATTTATGCCACAACATTCTTATACTTTACAGTTTACTAAAACACTCTTAGATCCTAATGGAGCTACTCAGCTTAAGATATTCCAAAATAAAGGACTAAGCAATATTAATATATACACACCCTCATATATATGCACCCACACACATAAAATCACACACAATCCTAACATCATGGCTTGGAGCATTTACGGCACTTCATCAGAGTTCATTTAATGTTTCCTTTAATTAGAGCAGTCACTCCTCCGCACCCTCAGCCTCGTCTCAGAAACCAGGTTTGTCTATAATTGCTACACCGGCATAAGATCTTCCAATACCCATATGGGCTGGCAAGAGGGTCCACGCATCCGTCTTTGGGTTATAAACTTCCACAGATGCCAGGTTAGATGTTCCATCATCCCCACCTACTACGTATAGCAGCCCGTTCAAAGCAATTACTCCTGAAACAGAATAAAGCCACATTATCATCATTATACATTTTTTTTCCTCAACAGATTATTAAAAGAAATGTGATGAAATCAGGATGCCCTGGGGTATCATGGGTAATACCTAGGGGTTTTGCATGATTCTAAAAAGTCACATTGACCCACTGGATCCTGATGCTTCACTGCTCTCATGTGGCCCAATATATGAGCATTAGGTTTATTAAGCGGACACTCTAACAAATGTGCCCAGGCACCCACAAACACTTGCGTGCGGTGACAAGACAATCTATACCTCTCCTTTGCTATGTTATTTTCTCTTTTTCTGCATATGCATTTTTATCTTTTTTACCATTTTCCAATGTATATATTAGTCATTTGATCTAACTAGACGGTAACGGACTGTATTTCTTGCACAGCGTCCATATCACCTCTCAAGGTAGTCTATAACTCACTGCAATAATAATAACATTAAGGAATTTTGTTATTTGTCTATTTTACTTTTTTTCATTTCTTTTCGTAATATTCAATTTTCTGCAGTACAGATCCTGAGCATAGAAATAGTGTCCTCCCTGATGTTGGCTCTTTTCCAGTCATGGCTCACGGACTGTATCTTCCCTCACTTGTTTATTGATGGAAATAATGCAAAAGCCCCTTCTTAAGTGCCAAATGAGTCTAATCACTCTCCTAGAGTTATCTGCACTCTTGGCAAGTCATTCCCATCACCCTGGCCTTCAGCTGAAATGCTTATTACGGTTAGTTCACATCACTCTAGCACACAGCCGATTTTTCCCAAGACGGCATGTTCATGTCACCCCCTCGTCGATTCAATTTTTGCATGACATGATGGTTACGTCATCCAGATGGTAGGGTTAATGCGATGTACAGTATCTCAAAGCAATTTAGTTTCTGTCAATAAACTTGCTATGGAGCACCCATTGTATAAAATTCAAACCACATTAAAGCAGAAATTAACCATTACCTTTTATAACAATGGAATCTATCTTTTGTTTGATTATCTGCCCTCTGAGCTGTATAGAATGTATTTCAATAAATGGAAAATCCACTGCAAAATGAGAAAAAGACCATTTAACATTACAAAGAGAACTGCAACTACACATACCAGCATTCCTTCGGCAGAGATTCATGTCGGCGACTGGACTCCAACAATTGGTGTCAGGGTTGTACACCTCCACACTTTTTCTTACCAAAGGACCATCATGTCCCCCCACAGCATACAGAAGCCCATCAAGAACTCCAACACCTGGTGATTACCAAGGAGACACATGAAACTAGTGCTATCCGACCCTATCCAAGGTCAAAAGTGCACCTGATAACAATATCAAGGGGAGATGCCAAATACATTTTTTTGAATCAGTCATACATACCAGCTCCACTTCTGCGAGCTGACATTTCAGCTACTGAAGTCCAGACATCAGACTCGGGACAGTAACACTCTACTGACGCCAGGCATTGTCGTGACGCTCCATCGTACCCACCAACCTTTCAGAGAGAGAAAAGGCACCATTACCAATTCACAAATTTCTTGTATCCTAAAAAGATACTAATAAAAAAAACTTCATGTTCTGCTGTTGAATTTGCATTCTTTCACATGTTAAAAAAAAAAGAAGAGAAAAACTAATAAAAACACTGATGCATTTCAAAAAAACAAAATACTCTTAATTCCTTAGACATTATAGAGTATTCTTTGAGTTTACCCTCTTGATATCTCTCTTAATCCCACTGCATTTTCTGTATGCTCACATTCAAGCTGGGACTTTTGCATTATCGAATAGTCCTCATTCTTTACGAAAAGTTGTATTTTCACAAGCTTTCATTTCTATGCAATCCATGTAATTGAAATGAGTAAGTTTACAAACACTGATCTCCATACAGTCAGTGCATATCAGCAAAATAGAATATGGCTACAATTTTCAAGGCACAAACACACCAGGTCATAGGACCAGAAACTTGTTGTTTTCTTTCCTAAAAAAATGTGTAATATGCAAACTATGGATCAGAAATAGAAAGAAAAGAAAAGAATAAGAAGAAAAAAGGAAATTAACTATTCTGAATTTTCACTCTTCAGGAGCAATTTTCAGGGCAAGATATCAGAAACTGTTTAGAATACAAATAAATTATACTTTTCCTTCAACTTTGTGCATGTGTAAAGAACGAAGATGGGTGACATAATAACGTGAGAAGAATTCAAGCATCAACCTGCTAGGAAAATTCATATAAACTCTACATTTCAAATTTCATACATGTTATTTCAACCAACCTGAATATAACTTAATCTACTATGGTTACAACTCCATAGGACCAAGATTACTAATTTATCAAAGTACTTACAGCATATAGAAAACCACTGACAACACCAACACCAACAGATGAGCGACGTGTTGACATTGGGGCGATCATTCTCCACTCATAAGTCTTTGAGTCATACATTTCTGCACTATTTAATCCAGTTGACCCATCAAAACCACCAACCTGCAATAATAAATCAATATATACATAAAAGATATCAAATATATATATATATATATATATATATATATATATATATATATATATAATATATATTATATATATATATATATAATATATATATACATATACATACACACACACACACACACACACATATATATGTATATACTGTGTGTATGTTGGTACATATTCAATAATCTTCCACAACACACACACAAAATAAACTTATATCACATATGCTTTTGAACAATAACTATGATAAAAAAAAAAAAAACATACGGCATATATGCATCCATTAAGTGTGGCAACTCCCAAGGTGGATCTACGCGCTTCCATGCTGGCGCAGGAAGACCAAGAATCCCGGGTTGGATCATACACGTCAACAGTTCGTACTCGGAGAGCACCATTGAATCCGCCAACAGCATACACTTTGCCATTGATAACAGCTATTCCACATCTGTAGAGAAAAGAGAGTTTATACCATAAATAGTATCTTGAAAAAATAGTGTGAAGATTGAGAACTAAGAGACAGTTTTAAGATACAGACAAACAGACAGTCATCCACAGATATGTGGATATGTGCCAGAAAGGCCCGCCCCCTACACAACACATAAGCATACACTCATACTAATCTCTACGCTCATACTAATACCTATAAATTCATACTACACATACTCACTTCAATATAATCAAGCTAATTATACTAATCATGACTGAGAATACAGACTGAAATGAACATCCTCAATGAACAAAGCTGGCTTTAGAAAGAGACTGAAACAAGTATTCTACTGTCAACTTGACTACATTTTTGAGAGCCTAATATTTGCATTTTCACTTCTAAACTGAAGTCATTTGATGGTCATGAAACTACTGTCTACCCCTTATAAAATCAGCACTGTTCCTTGTGGGTTTTATTTTCAAATTCTACATAATGTATTTCAACTTAAGGTTTATTGACTAACCCTATAAAATTAAGTTTGTGTATCTATTATTGTTTATATTCTATATAAATTTGTCTTTCAATCTATCTGTTTTTTTACTCATCAGTCAGTGCAATGTTCATCTGGATTAAATCAGTGCCAAAGGGCCTTTCATATGCTAAGCTGGACCACATGCCAGGCATCATGTACAATCTGCTGATCAAGGGATTTATAAGAAGTATGAGAAACATCATTAATACACTCTGCAACTTTGATTGTAGCAGTTACGATTTTCCAGGAAATGAGGCTAAAAAGAGATTTCAGCCTCAGTGACTCCTCGATGGCCAAAGCAGTGAACAACTGTTTAGTGCACATGGAGGTACATGTGGCATGGAGGTACATGTAACCCGAAAAGGAGTTCATTCATGCTATTCATGTATGTACATGCCAATTGTCGGATTTATCATTCAAAGATGCTCAATTTAAAATTTACACACACAAAAAAAAAGCCTATTAAAAAAAAAAAAAATCAAGACTTTCTATATGCAAATAATAATTTACAAAGGTCTATGAAATTCTTTACCTGCATCTTCTGGTGGGCATCTCTGCTACAGGAAACCATCGTTCATCTTTAAAATCATAACACTCCACACTACGTATTGCCTTTGGTGCCTGGCCACCTACTACAAGCAGAACCTGTAGGTAAAGGATAATTTGTGATAGAGAACACAGCACCATTATAAAATAAAACAAAAATGTCTTAGCTAACAAGTTCACTGACAACAAAGAAGGATATTCACCTCTAAGACAACACACTATCAATCCAGTTTATGACATTCAGTGATGTTTATCCTCAATTATAAGAATATTATACAACTATTTGGAATACATGGTAGTTTTCTCTTTTTTTTCTCTCTCTCTTTTTACTATCTACATTTCTTGAATTTGGTGGTAACAATAATGGCTTAACTAGGAAAAAAAAAAAATTTGAAAAGCCAAAAAATCTAATGTTCAAATACTGATTGGGTACATAATGTGGTTTGACCGAGTCCACTTTTATCGGACTTCTATACAAATTTCCCTACACATCTCTAAAACAAGTCAATTCACACTGACCGCTAATGGATTGACGAATTTGTTTGTTTGTTTGTTAAACACACACACACAAAAAAAAGCCTTTTGTAATAAAAGTATGCATATATCATCCAACTAAGACTCATATTTCATCAATGCCTCAAAATAACTCATGAAGACAGGCTTTTTTTTTGGATGGCTGTAAGAGTTAACATGAGCATAAATGTTGCTGGTTTCATCCAGAAATTTCACATTAACAGATGATTACATGAAGATTAGAGACTGGTACCCACCATGTTCGTTTAGCTGCTAAGCACTGCTGGGGATGAAGGGGTGAGAGCAACGAAGATGGACGGAAAATAAAACAGGATAAAATCACGAAAAACAACATAACCAAGGCTTACTTTTGGGAGTCCAACTGGCTGTCTTGGCTTTGTTCTAGGAGACTTAAATAGGGCCTTCTGTTCTCCTTTAAGTAGATGGTATTTCATGGCTTCTATTAAGTAATCTTTACCTGTAAATCAATGACCTTTCATTAATAACTAGTTTTGTAAGTTCTGTGCGCATTCATACAGTTCAAAAGCAACATTCACATTAAATTATGGCTATAGATATTTACAGAAATTGCTGATATTTTCTGTATTTACGTTTTGCCAACTAACTTTCCAATGAGAATTCACATTAAAGCTGAGAGTTATATTTGCATGTGAAACCTGAATGAACCTTAAAATAGCCTTGTGTGAATTAAAGTGTCAAAGGATTCCCCTAATACATATGCCTATATGTGTGAAGGCATGTGTTGGGGTGTGTGCATTAGTTTACATGCTTGCAAATGTGTGTGTATATTCATGTTCATGTGAGTGCATCTGTTCATGTACAGATAGGTGGGGTATATGATAATGGTCGTCTACTGTGAAAAGAAATGATATCTTTAACAATAGAAAGTACAAGAAGTGTATGAGAGCTTTGGTGTACTACTAGGCCATGGATGATGATGATGCTCTTGAGCTGATAAATATGATGGAAGACAGAGTGACCAAGAGAATAGAATCTCACATGGAATAGAAGAAGGAGAAGGCAATGGAAAAGAATATCCCTCTACTTCAACCCTTCAACACCTCGTAATTATGCCTCCAACCATTTATAGATCTTCCAAACTCACCGCACACCTTCCTCACAAGTACCACCACCCACATTCCAATAACTACCTCACCCAGCAGTGAACGATACCATACTGAACCGTTTCATGAGCTCATAACTAAAAAAGCATATCCTCAGCTTTCATTTTTCAAGCTTTCATCCAACTCCAATTCACTGTTTTTGCCACTAGAATTCTCTGTCCTAAAGTTTCATTTGTTGCTCCACTAGTAGGTATTCTTGTTCTGACTTACAACTATCTTTTTCCCATGCAATCTTTAAAGGCAAACTAAAATCTAGGTCACTTTGCTATTTCTCCAGCTCTAATCAACCAATTTCTTAGATCATCCCAGCATGATAGTTGTAAAATAAATATACATAGATTATAATGCATAGTCACTCAGCAGTTTCTAAAGAGATGTTTACATAAAAACATTTTGTGAGAAAAAAATGTAAAATAGGAGGAAAGAAAGAAAAAAAAAATCATGCCTTATTGCCAAGTATTGCTCTGTATGTATGGATCAAAATCTCAATTACTGCAAAGAACATTGCCTCTTCAGCATTTGTAGAAATATAACTTTGTGTAAAGGAATTCAAATTGCATTAAACAGAATTATATGATCATGTATTTGGATATGAAAAAATAATTACCTTTGGAAAAGAATAAAAAGAAGCAAGCATAATTTTTTTCTTCAACAAACCATCACATCTCCTCCCTTACCTAACCCTTACAATGGCCAATGATCAAGTCCTGAAGTTCTGTCGTAATCAAATATCAGAGTATCATCAATATGCTTTTATACGGCTTTCATGAAATTCTGCAAAATGGTACCTTGGCATAAACTGAAGCACCATTACCCCCTCATGACAATACTAAAACATAACCAACCATTCCAAGCAGTCATAATTCATACCAACATTAGCAAAGGATCGATACAATACCCCCAAGATCGAATAGACGAAGTGTCTGAACTTACACTGAGTATCCTGCTTGAGCAATGGCTCCTCCTCCACCCGCTGGATGAGATAGTCTTGTGACAGCAGAGGTAATCTTACATATTCCATCAGCTCTGCCAAATACTGCTCTCTATTGGGCAAGTCTCCACCCACCCAACTCATGACACACTCAAAAACCTAGAGATAATATATAAAAAAAAAAAGGTGAAAATACTACACACATGAAACCATCTTGATAAAAAGGGTCATTGCTATGACTAGAGAGAAACCCAAATTTTCTAATTTTCCCATTCATGAAAAAAAACTTTCTTCTGGGGCAAACATTATGAAGACAATAACAATAACAATTCAGGCTGATCATGACAACAGCTAGGAAAAGTAATATTGTTACTATTACTCAATAAGAGGCTGCACTCAAGTTTCCAACCAGTAAAGACTAAGTAAACACAAAAAACAATTAATTTGTTGATTTTCCTTTTCCTTTTTCTTTTCTTTGAGAACAGCCATAGCACACAGAAATAGGTATACTATACAGAAAAACACTTGGAAGCAAGTCCGTCAGCTAGACATATAATCTATTCACTGCATTTGGCTACAATCCATCATACAACAACAATGCAAGGCCCTTTCTATATTACTATTAACTACATTGTCGTGATATTACAAAAACCTTTACTTTTTTGCAACAGTGTTCTGAATGAATGTCCTCTGCAAGCAATCGTTTATAACACATTAAGCTCAGTGAGTTGAGAATCAATAAAAACAAATATATGTCAAGTTAATCATTTTTCTTTAAACATGTGGAAAATACACCATTCTCACCTTTTCTTCTGATGGAGTTGTGAGTCTATCACTTGATATTAATTTTATGACTTGCTGTGAAGTTAAAGACAGGAACTCTTCACACTCAACAACTTCACTACAAAAAGAAAAAAAAATATTAGCAGGACATACAAACTAAGTAATCAATCAAGTCCTTTTAAAGAATCAGTCTACAGAATCTTCATTATATATCAGATTACCACGTTCATTGATACACATTACATTCTTTACCCTTAGAATGCTTACCAAAAATGCTGTTCTACATAGCTCTCTGCAATGGAAAGCAACTCTAAACACCCATGGAGATCGGCAAATGCACGTATGCCAAGGCAATTTGTAGGGTGAAGTTGAGATTGGAGGAAGTCACAGCAAGCATCTCGGACATCTGTTAGCTGCAACAAATTAGCTGCTGGGAGAAGTACCTGGGGAAAAAAACAAATAATAATAATAATAATGATTTGTAGTCTATCCCATGGGCTTGCATACTATGAATGGCTATTCGGCTCTTATTCTACTGTTTGATTCCATTCATGTTATGTCAGAACGCACAGATCTTCCTCCCCTTAGTTATAAGGAACAAACTATTTCATTGTTTAAGTATATCATATAGTATATTGTTCTAGTTTTATATTTAAAGCAACATTCTTACTGATCTGCATGTCCCTAGTATGACATGCCTTCCTTTCAAATGTTCTGTAATGAGGGCCTATTTCCTGATTACACTGCAACAGTATCATGAAGAAAAAAATTACATCTAAAATTGCACTTGAAACAAGCAATATCAATCTCAAAACAATTGCCACAATACTTTGCACATTTTTTGTCTCAACATGATTTTGTGTATTATATGAACTGCTACTGCATGTATGTAGCAAAAAAAAAGGCAAGTTCACCAAGTTATTCTGTGCTAAGAGTACAATAAAGATATAGTAAATACTTTTACCCAGCATTATCAAGGCCACACCTTATTTTTTCCAAATTATATTCCGGGATGAAGACAGCCAGACAGGTTATAATTTACTAATGCAACTGCAAAAAATATAGATACCCATAACTCTTTCAACAACTGAATATCCAGGGAAACCATGTACCAATTTACTAAGGAAAAAAATATTGATCATCCTTCAACAAAACGTAAATAGGGAGATGTCAGCACATTCCCACTGCTTCCAACTTTAGAATTAGTTGTGCTATGTAGAAGTACTGCAACATTTCTCTGCTATTATTGTGTTAATGCAACCTAATGAAAGTTATAGAAAACAGCATTTTGACAATCTTGTCCATACTACTAATAAAATAAAGAGAAATAAGAAAAAAAAAAAAACAATAACCACACAAATAATCTTTGGCTTACCTGCACATTTTCCTCAGTAACAAGGACTTCAGCTGTATAAACATAATCAATAAGGAGCTGGAGTGCACTGCCATCTATATCTTGTAATACTATTCTATCTTGCCGGCTCTCTTCGAAGCCTGGAGAGAATACAGAATCGTCACAAAGTGTTCAAATAGTTACAAAGTTCTTAAAATTAAAGTTCTTATCTTTAAGCCTATTTTAGGTGTCATGACTGCAAAGAAAAAACAAGATAAAGATATAAATTTGGAACAAACATAATATACATAAACTGTAAAGGTATGTTTCTATAATCAGCCCATTGGGTCCTGGTGACGAGGACATCTCATATTTAAAAAAATCTGTCTGATAGGCAGGTGTTGGGAAAATCTTGCCAAGGAAAAATCTGGTTGAAGGCTAGGGTGACAGGAATGTTTTGCCATGGGATACTGCTGCCTGGTATTGGGTGACAAAGGGATCTCTCCATGAAAGCTCAAAGGTTTTTGTGGGAAACTGACTCAGTGGGCCTTCAAGGAAAGGGCTCCTGCGTTATTTCCACTGGTAAAGGAGGATGGTGACCATACCTGGGAGAGTAACCCCTCCAGCGAGACTGCTGTGTCCATGCGCAGGAACCTATTCCTACCTACATTATTGGCAATACAAAATATGAAAGTGAACAATGCAAAAAGAAATTATAAAGAACAAAATCACATGTTAATTACTGTTATTATTACACAGAGTGAAAACTACCTGGAGAGATAATACAGAACATGGTACACTATAAATAATTGACAAATATTGAATTCAGAAAATGGCAAAAGAGCAAAAACACTTCTACAGAAAAAAAATCCTAACGCATTGCAAAGAGGAGACCAGGAGATTCAATATTGTTTATGAATGTAAGTGCTGACCAGGCCTGCAAGCCACACACCTAGGAGATTCCACACTCAATGAAGCCTAAAATCCAGATTTTTGTCTATGTGCAAGCCACAAGACACCTGGATCCAACTGGTTAAATAACTCCATCATTCCAAGCTTTAAAATGCTAATATGCAACCAAGTTACTACAAAATCTGATGCATAGAATTTTTTCAATAGCATCTAGTTGTATCATATATAAATGAATGAATCAAAGTCAAAATATGCTAGTACTACCTTCTACCAACTTGAAAAAAAAAGTACAATTTAAACAAAAATCTAATAATGTAACTCACTGGTAAACATGGCGTGAAAGTACGGACTGCATGATGCAAGTACCATTTTATGAGCTGGTACCTCTACACTGTCAGCTACCAGGACGACGTCACATAGCTGACTCTGCCTACAGTACAACAAACAATAAATACACTTGTTGCAATGAACGGACAACCCAAAAAAAATCTTTATATAGATCATTGAAAAAGATTAGGGACAACCTAACCTTTACAAATTCATGCTCACAAATCAAAAACAGACATTTCACTATTCTCGCAAAAATCACAAGGCACCTCGGCACTTTGTCCTTACCTTCTCATCAGATTCAGATTATCGAAAGCTCTCGGGAAATGTTGAGGATTTCTGTATGGTAGCTTGTGTTTAGTCTCCGAGCGAGGGATGTGTTTCTGAGAACTTTCATCCAGCGAGTTTTGACTAGCATGGCGGAGTAAGAGCCTGCTGCTGCAATGTGGGAAACAAGAGCATTAGAGTCCACACTTAATATTACTTTACAATATCCTCCAACATTATCGACTAATATCATCAATATCACCTTATATTATCAATCTACATCATCAATACCACCTTATATTATCAATCTACATCATCAATACCATCTTATACTATCCACAAACATTATCAAAATTAAATTATATGATCCACCTAAATCATCTAGATTACTTTCTATCGTCCACCTTAAAAAAATGAATAAATGAATAAAAAAAAAAAAATTATGCATATATTATCATACCAAACAACTATTTGACGAGTACATGGTTGATGTCTCTAAGAATGTTATTTGGTTTGAAATTTACCACTCTGACAATAAACAAATGAAGATTGGCTATATTCATATTTTCCCTACATAAAAAAAATAGCTTCTCATCTAGCGGTGGGACACTTAACTTTCCTTTTCATATCTATCAATAAAAGACAAAAAGGATATCACATGATGGTATTAAATAATTATTTTCAACAGGATCACAAGAACCAAAGCTCTGGCCTCCAATAGTCCAGCTAAAAGCGAGCAAAACTCCACATACTTTCTGGCAAGCTAAAGCTCTGATAATACCTGGCTAAGGAAATCTTCAACTTTTATTATGCCAGAAAGCGCAGAGTCCATGGCACTGCTTGATGCGCATATCCATGGATTTAGAAGAGTGATTGTGTGCTTACTTTTACTTGCCACAGATTATTTTTTATACATACTAGTACTGCTTTACAAACTTTTATAACCCTGACTTTAGTTTTTTTCTTTTTTCTTCACAGACCTATTGTAATTAGGTTTATTACCAAAGCAACATTAGTGAAGATTCTTTTCTAAGATGATGACTTCTATCATCAATTTTCCTTCATTGTATAATTTACCTGCAATCACTATTATTCCCAAGGCACCTGTTTACGTGACTGTCAATTATCTTTTTGTAAGTCTTTTGCTTTCCATCTTTTTTTTTTCTTTTTTTAAATTATTGAGTAACCAAAGACTTTAGCTCCTCATTATGCGGTCTTTTGTCTGTTGTCGTACTTCTTTTTGAAAGAATCATATTCTTAATCAGCAACACAAAATCTACATCATACAGCCTGGCTTGTGAGATTATTCATTCCCATTCATGGACTTAAAAAATAATGATAATAAATATATAGATAGATAGATAAATAAATGGACAGACAGATATAAGGCTACAAATCAATAAATCAATAAATCAATAAATAAATATAGATAGATAGATAGATAGATAGATAGATAGATAGATAGATAGATAGATAGACAGACAGATAGATAGATCGACAGACAGATATTTGAAGACAAATAAATAAACAAATACAAAACAGAACATAAATTCCCACTTCTACCTGCAGTGTCAGCTGTCACATACATACTATTGACGATTACTTATGCACAGATCTCTATGCTGACAAACTACACTGTAAATCTTGACAGGACCTGCACACAAGATCCAAGAGAAAATCTAAATATAAGATAAAGGCCTACATGAAATATCTTGGGATACCACTGGATAAAAAGACTAGAAACGGCATGACACATATTTGTTTTTCCTACATGTGCTCAGAGGATGCCTGGTAGATGGAAGACCCATGCCAATGAATTTGTTTTTAACTGTCATTTTCAAGTCTAACCTAAGTCTATTGCTGATATAACATATCTTAATACAGAAACTGTATCTATTTATTCAATTCTTTAACTCACATACACAGATTACAGCTGATATTTATTCCTTTACAAAAATTACACATATACCTATAATAGATTTTATCCTATATAGGATTGGTCATCACATATAACATACAATTTTAAATTCAAGGAGTTGCGTATATACATCATGTCATCATACAATGGTAAACTAATGATATGATAATCAACATGGATACTTTGTTCTTTGGTTAAGTGGTCTGTCCAAGATAAACAATGATTTCAGTCTATGTTTCCCATCAAATGTCATTTTTACTGCACCAAGGTCACATCATATCTGAATAGGAATCTCTCAGGTATGTCTTTCCCCACGGTACCTTTCAAGATGGTATTTATGTCTCTGTAATCATACTGGCTGCATTCTACTCAGATCCACTAAAAAAAAATTGTGATTGTGTGATGGATGGTATAAAAATCTCCGGGTAAAACTTACTGATATGCCCAAGCAGTAACTGTGGCTTACACACCTTCAACAGTTCACTAATGGCCAACAGAACTCTACCACATAGCCTATAAACAGGCAAGATAGAGCTTGTAGACCTCCCAGGTCAAGTAAAGAACAAGTCTGAGCTATATTATCACAAAATATATGTGGTAGAGCTTTGCAGGTTTTTGCTGAAGCACTGACAGCATGTAGACAACAATAATTGCTTGAGTCAATGCGGTTGTATACTTTTTGTATCCCAAAATGTTTTTGTTTTACTAGTAATTAACAAGCCAACACTGTATTACAAAATTTTCCTTCTTACCATACTTGTCTTCTTTTAGTGTGGATACATTTATCGTTTTCTTGTATATTACTATATGACTGACTTCTAAATTCTCCTCAAATGGTTAGAAATTTAGCTATTAATGCTACACCAATTTACCATTTAACCCACTCATGACAGCAAGGTGAATTTGTTTCCCGCCCTTCAAATTCTTCCCTCACCCAGCTGACTACACAAGTCCACAGTTTAGTACAAGACCAGGAGTTCCCCTTGAGTGGGTTTAGTATTTCTAACTTTAGAATCATATTTTACTGTACATTCTACCTGATTGTTTGTAGTCCCTTTATGCATCTTGGCCAAAAATGGAGGCACAGATGATCACCAAATTCACTCTACTGGCTTCAGTCATCTCAGACACATCACAATCAGTGCCGGATTTATGCAGGAGATTATAGTGATTTCCTCTGTGTCCTTTTTAGTAAATAATCTACAATTTCATTTGTATTTTTCATGTCCTTCTCAGTTATTGAGATAAAGACTATAATGACATAATATAAAGCAAATGTCATGTATGGAATAAACACTACAGGTACCATAACTAGGATGTGACCTAAATCAGCCAAGGTCAAGTATTCATACATAATTTTAAGCGTTATATGCGCAAACCCTTTTCACCTACATTTCAACCCATTGTGTGCATGCGTGCGTGTGTGTGTGTGCACGCATGCGTGTGCATGTGTGCGTGTACATATTCTACCTATCTACATCCCTACCCACTTTTGTTTTTTCTTCTTTTTTTTTTTTTTTTTTTTTTACAAATACCTAATAATATCAAGTTCTTGTGTTTGTACTTTTTTTTTCCCAGAATTCTGGTTTTATGAATACAAGATTTACTTCCAAATACAATGCTTATATGATATTTATGCAAATGAAAGGTGGAAATAAATTGTGAATGAAAGTCATCATCATCGATATGTCCGTCTCAAAACTATGCACAATAGCTGCATATCATCGCTATTTCCTGTGTGTGTGCTTGCATTGGCAGGAAACAAATTCCATGTCATGAGGTGCCAGAGATGTGGAATTTATTCTAAAAATTTATATAAAAAAAAAATCTTAAACATTACCAATTCATTAGTTTACAAGAGATCTAAACATTTTTTTAATCTGTCCCGTCATCTGCCTACTCTAAAAATATATTCCCCATTCATTGGCAATATAACTCATTATTTCTTTCTATTTCTCTTTCTGATTATTGATACACTGATTAAAATAATCCATACTCTATTTGAAAAAAAAAATAAATAAATAAAAATAATAATAATAATAAATACATAAATAAATAAATAAAAATAAAAAATAAATATAAAATAAATCCCTCATAATTCCGTTGTTAAAGCACTTCATCTGTTTTCCTTTTGCAAAATACTTTTTTTTTTTTAATGTGCAAGGGAATAATTGTTCACAATAATTGTTCACAGGCATCTATGCTTTGCAATCCAGCAAAGACCAATGTGGTTCATCCACACACACATGGCAAGATCATTATCATTATGATGTCATACACCAACATGACCACTGGGCAAAATATCAACAAATTATTTCCTCTTTTCTTCCATACACACAATTTTGTTCCAAACTCTCGCAGTTACAAAATTCTTTCCTACCCACAAACTCAATGTACTAACAAAGTTTGTTTACAGACACAATCCGCCTTAGAGCTTGGGCTTGTTCCTTATTTAATGTTGAATTGCCAGAGGCTGGAAGCTCTACCTTTCCACGGAGTAAGTGGCAGAAATTGCGGTATAGTTTCAGTTTTCCAAAGCCATGTAGTACAAGGTAAAATTTGCTTGTAATGAAAATAAAGACACTTTTCATCTATAATCTTAACTTCGCAAGTTGATAAAAAAAAAGTTATGAAACATGTAATACTTTGGTAAACATTTATGGGAAAACATAAAAGCACTATAAAAACTCAGAGAAAAGCTATATTCATGCATGAAATAATAATGTGTGTCAGCAAAAAAATGTCAGAAATTAAGATCACAACAAATGCCACACGGAGAGTAAGTCCACAGCAACTGGGTGGGGGTCTGGGGGTGAAGCCCTCAAATTAAGAAGGTTTTTGGTTCATATGGAGATGTTTGTGGACTTCCTAGGAATAGCTGGAGTAATGAGGACTTTATGGGTGCCGTCACTTCGTAAATGTTACCAATACTTTCACATATATAATTTCCGATGGAAAAAACGGGATTCACGTATATTACAGGGTTGATAATAGAAAGAAAGAATAAGAATTGTAAGACTGAATGGCTTTGAAAATCTAAAAAATTACCAAAGCCCCGTCTTTGCCAGAGTACAATGAAGAGGCCTCAACGGCAATGGTTTCATTGTACAATATTCGCAGATTTATTCATATAATCATGGCCTTAACTTCACTTCCAGTGGATTATTTTCTACGCATATTAGGGTCGTTTCGTGTGTTCCTTCTGAACATTACCTTTGTTTTACTTCACCTGCGCGACCTAATTCTGCACATCTACCGAAAAGTCCAAATATCCTTTGTTTACAACCCGCGATTCATGATCGAAACATCACAAGATTCAAACTGAAAGCAATCGGAGACAACTCGCCGCATGCCGAAGCGAAAAACACCACATCTGTCTTTGTTACCGACTGATCCCCGTGAACTGACCTAGCCTAGGTTCCTGCTTACTAGTCTGGGTGAAGTAAATCAACTCCAATTCATGGTTAATATCAATTGGAGAAGAGAAACAGGGGAAATACCAACCAACAATGACTATCTTGAACAAAAACAACAAAAAACAACCTACATCACCATAGTAAACAAACCCACAAAGGTGCAACGAGCCAAGGGATAAAAAAAACACACATCAAAACAATCAAAAACAAACCAACAAAAGACAAAAAAACACACAAAACTACCTCCCTTCTCCCCAAACCCTATCTTCCACACACCCAGAGAAAGAGAAGAGAAAGCAAAAAGCAAAAACCAAGCAAAAAGAAACACGCAAAATACCCCCTCCAGGATACACCTTCCCGGACCCTCGACTTCCCTCATGTCATCGTAATAAAAGTCTCTCTCTTTCCCTCTCTTCTTATCCTCTTTCTCCCTCTCTCTCCCTTCCATTCCTCACCTGAACTGCTTCTCCAGGTTCTCCGTGTCCGAGTCCATGGCTGCGGCAGGTGAAGGGTCCAGGGGAAGGCCAGAAACACGAGGGAGAGCTTACGAGAGGGACATGGCTGGGATCCGCGAAGTCCCCTGAGCGGTGGTCGGTGCACGCAGCAGGCAGGCAGGCGGAGCGGCGGCGGCGGCGGCCACCTGCGGCAGATGGACGTCGGGGCTCAAGGTGACCGGCAGATGGCTCCCTCGCGCTCTTTCGTCGCTCTCTGCGTCTTTTTTCTCTTGTTTCCTTTATTCTTTTTTGTGTATTTCGTCTTGTTTATTTCGTCTCGTTCGTTTATTTTCTATTGTGTCTCCTTCCCCTGCGGCAGATGGACGTCGCGGGCTCAAGGTGACCGGCAGATGGCTCCCTCGCGCTCTTTCGTCGCTCTTGCGTCTTTTTCTCTCTTGTTTCTTATTCCTTTTTGTCGTCTCGTTTGTTTGTTTTTTTCTATGTCTTCCTCCCCTGCGGCAGATGGACGTCGGGGCTCAAAGGTGACCGCAGATGGCTCCTCGCGCTCTTTCGTCGCTCTCTGCGTCTTTTTTTGTCTTGTTTTCTTTATTCTTTTGTGTATTTCGTCTTGTTTATTTCGTTTGTTTTTGTTCTCCTCCTGCGCAGATGGACGCGGGGCTCAAGGTGACCGGCAGATCAGTGTATTTCATGGTCTCTCCCCTGCGGCAGATGGACGTCGGGGCTCAAGGTGACCGGCAGATGGCTCCCTCGCGCTCTTTCGTCGCTCTTTGCGTCTTTTTTTTGTCTTGTTTTCTTTATTCTTTTGTGTATTTCGTCTCTTGTTTGTTTGTTTTCTATTGTGTCCTCCTCCCTGCGGCAGATGGACGTGGGGCTCAAGGTGACCGGCAGATGGCTCCCTCGCGCTCTTCGTCGCTATTCTCGTCTCGTTTGTTTGTTTGTTTTCTATTGTGTCTCCTCCCCTGCGGCAGATGGACGTCGGGGCTCAAGGTGACCGGCAGATGGCTCCCTCGCGCTCTTTCGTCGCTCTTTGCTCTTTCTCTGTCTTTTTCCTCTTATTCTCTGTGTCTTTTTTTCTCTTGGTTTCATTTTTTTTTTTTTATTTCATCTTGTTTGTTTGTTTTCTGGGTCTTCCCTCTTCCCTTTCTGCGTTCTCTTAATTGTCATCACTCTGTTTGTATGGTTCTATGTCTGTCTTTATCTGTCTGCCTGTCTCCCTGTCTGTGTGTCTGTCTGTCCCTCAGTCTCTCTCTATCTCTCACACACACAAACTTTCTCTCTCTCTCTCTCTCTCTCTCATCCTCTCTCTCCTTTCTCTCCCCCCCCACTCTCTCTCTCTCTCTCCTCCCTAACTCTCTCTCTCTCTCTTCTCTCCCTTTATCTCTCTCTCTCTCTCTATCCCACACATACAAACTTTCTCTCTATCTCGCACAACTTCCTCTCTCTTTCTTCCTCCCTCCTTCCTCTCTCTCTCTCTCTCTCATTCCTCTCTCCCTCTCCCCCTTATCTCTCTCTCTCTCTCTTCTCTCTCCCTATTTTTCTTTCTCTCTCTTTCTCCTCCTTCCCCCCCCTCTCTTTCTTTCTCCTTTCCTCTCACTCTCAATCTCTCTCCCTCGCTCTCTCTCTCTCTATTCTCTCTCTCTCTCTCTCTCTCTCTCTCTCTCTCTCTCTCTCTCTCTCTCTCTCTCTCTCTCTCTCTCTCTCTCTCTCTCTTCTCTATCTCTCTCCTTCTGAAAGGATTGACTCAACGCTGGAGAAGACAGACGCAGGGTAGAGCACGCAGGCAGAACCGCGGCCGAGCTCAGTGGCAGTCAAGCCGGCAAAGTGTGCAGGACTTCGGAGCGCCTCGGATTCAGACCTCCTCGCTCGTCGTCCTGTAGAGCAACAAAACGACTGGAAAATACACTGAAAACGTTTATTTCGAGACTAACTTTCCGCTTGTTTAGGCATCGCAACGCAGTGAAAGAGGATGCCGAACCCGCGAAGAATGTTATAACTCTGAAACTTAAGATGTTATTCGACTGATGGCCAAAATAATAAGCGAAAAGTCATTAACTGGGAAGACTGAACCGGACGCAGTTTTCCCCGATAGACTGATCAGCTGTTGACTTTCCATACGATCGAGTTTTGTGGTTATCTGACGAGTCTAAGGAATATGCCAAACGCCAGTGACATCTCCAACAGCCTTTTCCCTGGAAGCACCAACGCCTCCGATGTCGTCGTAGCGTACAGTGTGATTTCGCCTCATGAGCTCCTCTTTTACCTGCCTGTCTTTCCCTTCTGCCTTCTGTCGTTGTGGATAATAAGGTTTTTGAGACAGTCGGTCCGAACTGTGGACAGAATCGCGACGACCCAGTGCATCGTCCTGCTCCTCGGGGTGCCCCTCGTCCCCGTCTTCGCCATCATCAGGAATCAGATCACTGACGTCGAGATCGCCTACTTTTACTGCCAGGCTGTTAACTTCATCCAGACCGTCTTGGGTGTTTACCTGGTTACCTCTTGTTTTTCCATAGCGTTAATAAGGTACCTGTACACGGTCCACGCCATCAGAACGCGCCAGTGGAACCTGAGTCTGACTTACAAGGTGTGTTTCCTTTTGTCTCTGGCTTTCGCCTCCCTGAGGGGGGCCCAGCGCCTGGTGTGGCCCGGGCGCCTCTTCCGAATGTGCTTCGGCCTCGAGATCCAAATCAAGGACCTCAGCGTCTCCTGGGTGCCCTTCCTCTACGGCGGGACCATCCTGCCCTACGTCATCATATTCGTCTACTCGCAGCTCAAGAAAAATCGCTACGTCTGCTACCAGAACATGAGCCTCATTTCGGTC